>JAXGGA010006074.1:0-72693 GCA_038373865.1 Uloborus plumipes
GCCAAATCCCAGTGTGGTTAATTCCAACTTTTCTGCATTCTTCTTATCTCTTTTCTAAAAAATGAATCCCCAATAAGTTACTTACCATCAAAATTCCAAAAATATTTCTTATAGCCTAGTTATTTAATAAAGTACAAAAAAGAAAGAAAAGAAAAAAACAACATAGTATCAAGCCCAATAGTACAAGAGCTGTTCTTGTATCGTAATACCAACATCGCTAGAGTGGTTGTAATAGAAAGAAATTTATCTCTTGATTTAGTAATATTATTAGTAATATTTTCTGGATGAAAATATCAAAATATTTATTATTCTTGCCTTTTATACAAGTTTATTTTTCGGATTTATAGCAATTTGATCAGGATTTATGGCGTCATCAATATTTTTTTTCCATTTTGCTAAAAATTTACTTTTTTTTAAACAATGAACTTTAAATTCACCTTGAATATAAATCATCCAAATAGTCTCCTTCGAGTCAGGAGAGTTTATTTTAATTGCTTTTTTTCATTATTAGTTCAGAACAAAAACACGAAAGCAAAGAGACCAACAACCTGACTTCTTCAGAACTTTCTCTTACCGCAAGCAGACCACACATTGCAGTGGGCGTGTTATAGAAGTTATTGCACTCTATCTCAAAAAATAATCAACAAACTGAAAATTGGATATAAAATTAAAATAATTTGTTGAAATGCAAGAAGCTGTTGGACAAAAGAAGAGATAAACAACAATCAGTTTTTAACTAAACAGTATGAACAATGATGCCCCTTACTCTAGCAAAAAATTTCAAAAACAAACGTTTATCGGCAGGGTCTGTAGCCGCCTATACTTCTATTGGAGATGGTAGACTCATTTTCAAAAATTGGGAATAATGAAAAATGGAAATGAGCGCCAGAAAAGAATAAAAAAAGAACATCCAATATAACAAAGGAAATAAGAGCTACTGAAATGAGCCTTTTTAAATATGTATTACGCAACTAAGAGTTGCTATATACAGTTCTTACTGCAAAATTGCTTTCATGGTTCTAGACCAGGAGGAATGCAAATTTTGTTGCTTTATTTTTTTTCCCCCAGAGTTATGCTTGTTTTACTAATTTCACATGTTGCTTACTTTTTACACTGCAAAAAATAAAGTGTTGTTTTTACAGTATAACACTGGCAGCAGAGGCTCTATTTTAAAACTGTAAAACGCACAGTAATTAACTGTAAAATTAGTATAATAATATATATATAATAAAATATATATATAATAAAATATATATATAATATATATATAATAATAATAATATATATATAATAAAATATATATATAATAAAATATAATAAACTGTAAAATTGCTGTAAAGCAGCAATTTTACAGTTTATTAGTGCAAAATTAGCAATTTTACAGTTTATTACTGTGAAATTAACCATTTTTACAGTTTGTTACTACAAAATTAGTTGTATTATACTGTAAAAACTACATTTATTTTTTACAGTGTGGTACACAGTGTAGTTACTTGGGTTCAATCCTACATTTTTTTAGAAACCATTAAAAGTACCTTTTTATGTATGATTTTCGAGGCATAGTTTTTTTTTCTTGAAATTTCTTCAACTTTTCTTTACACTTGTCGAAGATTAGCATTTAAGGTGTGTTTTTTTATTCCAAAAAAGTAAAACTAAAATGTAATGCATAAAAAAGTACATAGTGACTTTAAGCCGTTTAAAAATTTAGGACTGAAAAGTAATTAATATGTTGGAATAAAATTCAAATTTTCTGAAGTATAATTAAAACGATCAATATCAATTTGCGTTTTGTTTAGTCATGTATTTTTCGAAAAGATATTTAATTAAGAGGATTTACTATGCGAAGATTAACTGGGCTTTTTCAAATATTCTCGATGCACAAGCTCGAAGAAGACTTGTTAACATGTTTTTTTTTTTAATTTCAATTTTCTGACCGTTTATCTTACAAAATTTTTTAAATAGCTAGGGTTTTTTTTCACTCCTTAAAAACATATCGTGATTTTTTACACTAAATTTCATGTTTTTTTTTTCTTCCTCTTTTTCTGGTTCGTTAATGAAAAAAGTCAGAAAAAAATAAAATGTTCTGAAGAACATTAATTTTATTTTACATTTACTTTTATTTTTTTCAAGTTATTGAACATAAATATTATGATAATAAAATGAAATGAAATAAAAATTGGACTTAACTTGAAGACTGTCTGCAGTAATCATACTGATCTTTTTTCCCCGAAGCTCTTTGTAGTATTTGATTTTAGTTTTTAATTTTACTAGCTTTTTATTTTATTATCACATTAATAATATGAAGCATTTATTATCAACACTTGCTCAATTCCTAAATTTCCGTTAGGTTTTTTTTTTCTATTTTTTTCCGCATTAATTAATACGTATTCTCTACTAACTGACCCGTGCGATGCCTGCACATTTGACAAAAAGAACGCAAAACCCCTTTTTTTTCAATAATTTTATTGATTAACAGCGAAAGTGTGAGTTGTATGCATTTTTTTTTTTTTTTGCGTGTAGAGGTGAAAAAAATCTTAAGAGTGGTTTCTTAAGTTTGTAGTTTAAAGTATTTCTAAAGTTATGTTATACACCCCCCTCCCCTCCAAAAAAAATAAATAATATATATGTGATGATGAGAAGTTGGATTCGAACTCTATTGAAACAGTATTTTCCGCCCGGATTCGAACTCGTACCTTTCCCATCAAAGCTTGAATCTCAATCCAACCGCACCAACGCATCTAATTTTTAGGATTCTGTTCATTGAAGTAATGTGCAAAACAAAAACAAAAAAAAAAAAAAGTTTTTTGACCCCCCGCCCCCCAAAAAATGACTTCGGGTCTATTTTTCTTTCATGAGAAAGCACGATAAGTTTTATAATGAGGGTTAAATCATGACATCTGATAAATGAGTGAGGAAGCTATCGCGTAGTGGCAGAAAAACAGGCTAGAGAAACAATATTTTAGGTACTATCACGCACCAAAGAAGTTGGTAAACAATTCCTCTCAACCACGTTGAAAATCGTTGCCAAAGCCCAATTTTACTACAGAAGCAACTCAATCCACGCCTGATTGTCACTGCAAAAACATACTTGAAATATCAGCAACGTTATTATGAGGAAGTGTATAATTCACTTACATTTTTGATTGTAGAAGCGAATACATGCCATAAAAGTGAGAAACCACATGGAATCTGGATGAAAAATAGAAAAATTAAAATAAGGCCGATTTACTTCAAAAGCACCTGAATCCAAATTATTTTTATCTGTTAAATAATTAGACAACACTGTTTATTCTAAAAATATAGCAAAAGTAAACTCGTACACCGAATGTTTTTCAAACTAAAAAAAAAAAAAAAACATTTGCAGAAATTCAGTGGGCAAAGCATGACATGTTTTCGTCTCTCATGTAATTTTTTTTCAACTCGATTAAGCTAGTTTTACAGTAGCTACATATTCTTTTGTTGTTATTTGTCGTAGAATATCCGTAGAAAATTTATTCTAAATGCCACAAATACAATTTGAAACAATTCCCTATTTTTTTTTCAGTTATGCTAATAAACATTTCTTAATGAAAATAAAATCGTGAATAAAATTTTAAGTTGAAATGTTAATGTTAAGTAATAATTAGACTGCACACACATATCACAATTTCAATACCTTTTTAATCCTTGTAAAAATTTTAATCTTTGTTGGGGCCGATTTTTTAACCTTTACACCTCGGAAGGGTTTAAAAAAGCTCAGTGTAACTGGCTAATCAGCTTAAATAAATTAAATAATTTGGTGTTTTATGGCATTCAATCGAGCCTATTTACAACGCTTCTCGGTATAACGAGCAAAGGGTTATATCTCGGTTGATATTATGTGCTTCCTCCTAAGAAATATAAGTGCAAACTCTATTTTCTTTTCAGTTTGAATAATAAATTAGAAAAATGTTTGAAGAAGTGTTATGTCTTTTTCATTTCTACAACATTCTAAAGCCTGCAAATATACAAGATGCCTTTTATTCAAAGTCCATGCAACAATTAGAACAAGGCTAGCATTTTTTAAAAGTTGTTTCTAAACTCTAAAACAAGGTTCCAAATATTTCACTGCTTAAGTTGCGTATTTTTGCCAAAGAAAATAGTCATTTCGTTGCCAAAAGGATACTTAGTGCGGAAGTGAAATAAGCATCTTATTTGAGTTAAATCCAAAAGTGTTGGACACCGTAACAACATAAACTTCTTGAATGTTTAAATGATCTGATAATGATAACATCATTGCGCTGCGTTTGATATAGAAATAGTAGTATTCAGATTTCACTCTCAACCATGTTGGAAACTTCATCAAATGCCTAGAAATAAGAACGCTACACATCGCAAAGACATAATGGTACTAGAAATTTGGGTCAAACTACATTTTGTTCATCATTACTCGTCGGCACTGAAATTGTGAGAGTAGTTTAATATTGTTGAGGAAACTAAATAGGGAAATGTAGGGCAATATGATATAGAATTGAAAATTACACTAAAGTGAAGAAAACAAACTGTATTTTGTTATGAAATCTGCATTGAAACTTTTTCTGCCTTTTTTGCTTTAAATTGTACCTTCAAAAAAAAGGGGGGGGGGAGAGAGAGAAACTTTTTTTATTGTGCATCGTGAAAAAAAAAAAAAAAAGTTTTTTTTCGACTGAAATATTTTCTTCTGGCATATTTCTCTGGCATCATTCTAAACTGACGTCATTATGATTAAAAAAAGGGGGTGGTGTTGGGGACCTTTGAGCATACAATTATCTTTTTTCCATACGACTACAGATTTTAGTACTGAATAAAGGGGATACTTTTTCAAATATTTATTTCGTTTTGTATTTGAACATGATTCAAGTAAGGATTTATAAAGGTTTTATTGATTCCAAGTATTCTGGCAACTAATATACCTGAGGTAAGGAATTTGTCTACATTGAAAATGCCACAACTTCTTCTTTGTACGAGCTTCCAAGATGAACTGTTCCGATAACTCGATGTCTTCAGAGAAACCAATGAAGCCATTGATGGGAAGAACCCTTTTCAAGAGAAACTGCGATTCTCCTCGGTGCATTTAGCAGATCTTTTACTTCTGAAACTTCAACAACATAACAGAGCAGAGCATTTAAATAAATTTGCTCCAGAGCCTCTCACATCTTTCACCAGGCCCCACAAGAGGTGTCAGCCTCAAGCTGGAATCATTGATTTGTAACAACATTTTCCAATTGGAGTTCCTGTAGAAGAAGATACTGAGTGGGTGAAATTTGTGAACACACTTGGATCATTGAGAAGAGTCTGGATGGAAAAGATCTCTCGAAAGACAGGGCAATCATTCCACCTCTGAATTCAAATGTCCTTAAAGATCTTGTCAACCAAACACTACAGATTTCATTTACTTTATGAGAATTTATTTTAAAACTGATACAACTGGATATAGCTCTTCGAATGTCGATATCTGTAACCATCAACCAGGACTGTCATTTCGGGATTCAGGGGGGGGGGGTCAATTGCCCCCCTGACTTTGGGAAATTATTGCTGATTTATTTCTGCACGTATAGTACCGAAGTTTTTTTTCTTTTCTTTTTTTTCTTATGCTAAGAAAACATGCTATACTGGTAAATTTTGCTGTAGAGGTCTGGTAAATTTACTCTGCAGCAAGAAAAATAATCTGCATTGAAAAGCTGGGAATTGAATCACGAAAAATGCGCATCGTTTTCAGTAAGAAAAAAAAACTAAATATAAGAAAAGCATTTTTCAAATATATTAGATTAAAAGGGGTACGAAATTTTCTGTTTTCTCTTTTTTGGAAATTTTTAATAATACATTCTGAAAATTGAATCAAAAATACTATTCAAAGAAATAGTTTCAATATATAGCATGTGTTTTGTTGCATCTGCCAAACAATTTATTTTCTCCTGAAAGTTTATTCGAATCCATCAAGGAGTGCAGAACTATCAAGCATTCTAGCTATCAACGACATGGACATATTTTCAGGTTAAAGGATATAGATTCTTATTTTTATGCAGTACCGTGAAATCTCTTTACAAAGAATACCAATACAGCTAAATATATGTTGCAACAAAATAAATTTTCAGCACAATTTAATATACATTACATTAACTTCAATTCCATTACAACAAAAGTTCCGTTTCAAGAAACAAAAGTTGAGGTAAATTAAAGTCTATTGTATCGGAATTTGATTGTGTTTCAATTTTAGACTTAAGTGTACTTTCAATGACTTTGCCAACTTTGGGCTTTACCATGAACACATGTTTTTATCAGTATTCCTTAGTGACAACAATGCTTGATCAGTGTTAATCACTCGTACCTTAACGCAAAATCAAATCATTTCAGAATAATTAAAATACATTTCTTAGCGATTGCATCTCCTTAACAACTGACCATTATCGAAGCATATCCAGATTCATTAGCGGGATGCAAATGACTCTGAAATCTGCTTTCCCAAGACGGGTAACATTCTTGGAGGTCAGATGCACAAGCCCATTGTTATTTTAAAAGCCTAAGGAGAAAAGGGTTTGACGCCAGGCGAATTAGGTTAAGATGAGTGCGGACGCATGTACTGCAAGGTATGATTGTCACTGGGCGGTGACAGGCGGTGACAAATGACGTCATAAAGGGCGCCGCCCTAACGAAGGGGCCCATTTGCGCATTCGACTGATTCAATGGGCAGATGTAATCAGCGCTGAAAGGTGGCTTAATGTGACTTTCATTCTTTTTGTTGCTGGCTTTGCAGGCAGACCTTTTGGCGATGGGAATGCAGCAAATTATATTTTCTTGTAATTCTTTTCAGTAATTTTATTTGAAGATTTTCGTTGGAAGTGAGTGATTCAGTATGGAAAGATATGAGTGAAAAAAAGAGAGAGATTTGGTTAGATATTATGATAGTGATTATGGTCCTTTGTTTATTATGAGATATTGCCCACTAGAAAGATCGTTTAAGCCTTTAAAAAGAGGAAAAACTATTTAAGCTTAATTTTGAATGCTTCATAAACCTTTATTCTAAGAATATCTACAGACATGTAAGAAAAACTCTTGGTTTTTCCTCTGAAGCAAATCAACAGATTTTTCTTGTTTTTCTTTTTTTTTTCTTTTTTTTTTTTTTTGCAAAAAACTTGATTCATTCTCCAAAATATACTTCCATTTTTTTTTAATCAAGATTTAAAAAAAAAATGGGTTTCATAGATGTTCCAACTAACTTAAGATTAAATGCGAATGCTATTTAAAAAAAGGAGAAAGAGAGAGAGATAAAATAAGTTTCTATGATTTTCATTAGGGTTTTAGTTTTATATTTACTAGAGTTTACATTTTTTCCTAATTACAAGAAGTAATTTAATTTAATTTTTTTTCTACTGAGGACAGGGGGAGAAGTTCTGTTTTCTAATTATAATTTGTTTTATACTTAAATTATTTTCTTCGAAAAGGGGGTTTCTTCGAAATGTGTTTAGGGAAGATTTCGTTCTAACTTAAACTCACATTTTCATTATTTTCTTTATTCTACGTTGGGTGTGAGGTCTGTAACTTTCATTTTGATTTAATTGTAAGGTGCATTTTAATTATTTTTTTTTTCTCTCCGGCTGAGAGGGAGCGGAATTTTTATTTCGTTCTGGATGTAATGCGTTCTTTAATGTTCTTTTCCCGCTGTGAGGTGGTGGGATTTTCGTTTTAACATTTTCGCTAAAAAAAATCAGGTCGCTAATAGATCAGAATTTGAAATTAAAAAAGAAAGGATTAGAAAAATAGCACTAAAAACAGTGCCAAGCCTCCCGAAATGTTTTTAAAAAATGTAAGGAAAATATGCAAAAAAATATCGTTTGAGAAAAGGAAAGGGAAAGAAAAAATGAAGTACCGCAGTTTTCTATGAAAGTGGGTGGAAATAATATCGTTAAATTTCAGCTGTCCGACTTAATGTAAAGATAATGGGAACGGCTTAAAACTCCTGTACTTATTGATTGAAAAGTCTAAATCTTGTGTGGGGGGGGGGGGGGAGAAGCTCCTTTCGAATGACATAACATGACAAGGGGTCCAGGAGTTTTTTCTCTCTCCAATAGCTGAAATTTGAAAATTCTGCTTAAAAATTAATTTGAAAAAAAAAAAAAAACTAACTCGAAATTTAGAAAAAAATGCTTTAAAGTAAAACCCCCTGGGTACGATTAAATTGTGTACTGAATTTCAAGGCTGTAGATACTGTAGGGTCTTCTGGATATCAAGCACAAGGAAGCAAACATTGTTTCTTTTACATATATAATTTTATAAACTCGTAAAAGGTCTTGATTTCCTGTTCCTGTTTACTGCAGAAATTTTAGCTGAAAGATTAGTAATTTAATAAGAATATAATTATTCGCTGATAGGTGAAAGTGCAATCAAACAGCTGTTTGATGTGCTAAATTGACTACTTCCAGGTAGTTTTCCAGACAATAGCTGAAGAGAAATGAAATTTCAATTCAGGTTGTTGGAAGACGAGCAGATAATAGTTTCCTTTTCTATTGACTCCAAGTTTTACTCAGGTGAAACTGCACCACCCCCTGTCAATCAAAAACATGTTTTCGTTTGGTAATGCATCGTACATTGTGCAAAGTTCTATTCAGTGCTAACTTTGCTGGCAGGATTTAATTATGTCTTGTTCTTTCTTTGACCCTTGTCTTACAACCTGATTCACATGAGCTGGAGTGAATCAATTTTTGTTGGGCTCTCCCATTATCAAGACTGTTGATTAGGGCAATTTGAGAGACAATTTCAATGTTTTAGATGCCCTGCTGTTTGGATGAATTAAAGGAAAATATTTCTTGCATTCAAGATATGAAATGCAACTCCATTTTTATATGTATTAGTTTAACCTCGGTAATTCCAACACGGTTAAAATGAATTACTTCTAAGACAAACTACATTTCAAATCCCTGCCCCATGTTTTGCAGTATATTGTTCCTCGAATAAGAAGAACTACTGTTAAGACGAATCGATTTTAAAGGTGGTGTTTGTTTTAACGAGGTTCGACTGTTTATCATCTGTACTACTATTCATGCGCATCTGATTGGTAATTGTGACTGGTACACTTTAAACCACCATTTCTAGCTCCAAATCTATAACTCCAAGGGTGCTGGATCAGGAGGTTCTCGGCTTCTGGTGTAAACTACTTAATAAAATAATTGAATAAGACATCCATTTGAAATTTGGCATCTCGAATTCAAATTATATTTTTCGCAATGATGAATTGCGATAAGTGTGTGACGTATGTCCAAGAGCACATAACCCAACTTTGCCCCGAGACTTAAAGTTCTTTTGGTTCAGTGAAACAAGTACTAGGTTTCCATCATGAAGGTCTCTGGATCAAACCTCGTCGGGGACACGCATCCGTACGCCACATATTGGTGACCCGGCAGCTGAACAGATGGCACCAACTACCGCCAGTACCATGCCACTATGTACTGCATGGTAGAAGAGCAAAGAACAGGTGGACGCACTATATTGGCAGACTGCCAATCTTAAAAAGTAACCACCAGGCAACTGAGGTCCAAAAAGAAAACATATTGCAATTGTCTTTGCTCAATGTATACATAAAAAAAAAGAAAACAGCATTGTGTTTGAGATGTGTGTGTAACACTTCCTAGAATGCAATTGTTTCGGTCCCTAAGCGACAGCAGCAAAAACATTTTGCACAAGCTCATTTTACAAAAGTGATTTTTCAAATACAATCCTTAGGTCCAGAACTTTAGTAACAGAATTTTTACAGGTTTGAGTCCTTGTATTAAGCAAGCTTGAGTATTCTATGGAGCATTAATAACTCCACTCTAATTTCTTTATGAAAAACTCTCCCTATTGCATTATTTTATTAATGAGTTTTTCTGTTTTAACATCGTTCTTTATGACTAGATTTTTCTTAATCATCAATAAAATAGTTCAAAACATCCGTTTGATTATTTTTATTATCTTTTTCGTGCAGGACTACGCAGAGAACACTATGAATGAGCTTCTTGGATGGTACGGTTACGAGAAGGTTGACAGCCGCGACACGCAAGGGCTGAACCTGACTCATTTTGCCTCCAACAACAACAACTCTGGACCTGGTGCCAGCAACCACAGCAACCAGACCAACGGTTTTTCACCTCCTTCTTCTGCCATGGAAGGCAGCGACGCTTCAGAAGACGTTGCATCGCATCATGGTGGTCTGGAAGGGTCTTCTTCTGGGCTCAGGCCTGACAGCGTTAGTCCCGGTCCTGATGGTGAGTGCTATTAGTTTCTTATTTTCTACTTAAGGGTTGTCCATAAAGGATGTCACACTTGTTTTCGACAAATTTGGCTCTTTGTCATTAATTTTCACTCTTCATCATACCCCTTCCACTTCTCTTGACATATGTCACGCTGTATTCTATAAGCATATTGCCATAGAAAAAGGTGTGATGTCACATTTCTTGTTATCTCCTTTTTCCTATACTTATCACACATTTTCCATTTCTTAAAACTCCTCCCCCTCAAAGCATTGCATCATTTGTGGACGACCCTTTAGAGAAGACATCCAGTACGTGTCTAAGTAGGTTCAGGGCTGTTTCCCAGACACCAACATATAGAAGGTTTTTCTCTGATTGCTACGAGACGAACCGTCATGCCGCGGGATTTTTTCAGACTTGAAATTATTTTTATTTCTCACCCTCTCACCACCTTAATAAATAAATAAATTAATAAAAGTTTCTTGCGTCACTGCAAGATTTTTTTTTCTTAAATAAACTGCTTACACTACGGCAGCATATGCTTTCACACCCGAGTCAAAGTTGAATCTAAAGGACGAGTCAACTGCAGAGCCCGATAATTCTGATATTGGACATGGGGCATATTTCTATTTCAGGCCCCCCCCCCTCCTTCGCATATCAGTTACGTGATACAAGTGAAAAAATTCTTACAGTACAAGAATGAAATAAAAGTTTTGTGCAAAGATCAAACTTTAAAAAAATGAATAAATAAATAAATAATGCTATCAAATTATTAAGAGAAAAATATACGTCGACATACACAGTAGGCTTTTAGTATTAATACTAAAATATACAGTAGGCATTTAATATTTAGGAGGCCTTGGATAAAGTACGAGGATTTTGGGCCCCCCTGAAATCTAAGAAGAGGGGCCTGTGCCCTGCGTGCCACTGTGGTAATCAGGCTCTGGTCAACTGTTCAAAAACTTCCAACAAAATTTCCTAATGGTTATCATGTATTTATTTGATGCAAGGAGGAACGACGGGAAAAATATTGTCAGGTGACTCAATTTGATATATATATATATATATTAGGGTGATTCAAAAAAATTTTTTTTTGAATTTCTCTGGTCTTACCCCGCAGTTTTTTTACACTATTCATGAATGTGATGTATGTAAAATTTTAGCTCAATTGAATAATATTTAGAGGTCGCTCAACGCGATCGAATTCTGTTGAAAATTAGCAATTTCGAGAGTTGGAGTATATAGTTTCATTACCCGAAATAATATTATTCTTCATATAAAATGGAATAACTTAAAACGTTAGTTTACTCTACTAAGTAATTAGTCAATAAAATAATAGCTCAAAGTGAGTTGTAACGAGGTAGAAAATGCAGCTGCAAGCTCGGGCTGTGGTTTCTGTTTTCTTTTCGGTTGTTTGAGGTGTATGAGTTTATTTGGCTAAAACACCTAGCATCCACTCTAGACAGGGCCCAGTATAAGTGACAGAAAGCCACTTTGATAGTAGCTGCTACAGTACAAAGTATGGGTCAAAATGGGGAGGATTTGACAACGTCCATAAAACGGTAAATGCAAACTATTCGCTCTGAATTGGCCGTTAACTTACAAAAGTCGTTTAAATCTAGGACTTCCTTTGATAGTTCACTGGAACGAAACACTTATGCAAAATATATTGGGAAAATGAAGGATGATCGGCGGGTTTCATACCAGTATTAGTATCAGGACCACAAGTCTTAATGATTTACTTCTGGGCTCTAGTAAGTTAGTCAGGCATTGGAATTGCTATAGAAAATGCTGCTGTACGATAACCAGTTAGATAAATAGGAACTTACTGAGCTCGTACGTGGTATGTGTTTCAATACGACATGCATTGCCGGTACTAAAGTTGGAGCATGTTTGAACTTGGGGGAAAAAATAGGGAAGCAACTTTTATATTGTGCTTTCCGCCATTATATTTTAGACATTGTGTTTTTTGTGGTATTACAACCGAAATCTATTTTACTCTTGGTCTCTCGGTATTTTAACCGATAAACCAAGAAATAGGTAGAATTGGAGTATTTGATTGCGTGCAATGTCAGATCGGGGCCGTCGCGAAGTCAACAGTTTCCCTCTTTCTACCGGGCCTGCTTCAAGCGTCCGAATTCATGGGATGAGTCATCCAAGTGATCCCATGGCGAACGGCTATCGAGACAGAGTGACTGTGACGCCACAGCTACTATTGCTCTGTGCTGTGCATTCAGTTCGAGCAGTTTGTTTTCCGTTGCAGACATGTTATAGTTTGAATAGATAATAATGGAATCAATAGAAATATGTTCGAAAAAATTTTTCAGACAGATTGTTTCGAGGCCAGATTTGGACTATACCGTCAAATGAGTGGGGCAAACTACAATGTATCTTGTATTCAAGTTATGGAAGCAGAAAGGAAATTAAAAATATTAACTTTAATAAGTTTATATTCAGAAAAGAAAGGAGAGTTTAAATTAAGAAATTTGAATTGTGGAGAATTAACTAAGAGTCCTGAAGTAGAAATACCCGAACATTTCTATGATGTATTTAACAGTAATAGTGATGATGAAATTAAGGATGATGAAATGTCAGTTTTGGTTTATATTTCAGGTTACGTAGGTCACATAAGGTTCAGTGTCTAGAATGCATTTCAATGTTTGTGTCTGATAAAACGTTAGAATTGGAGAATTCTGATGTTACTAATCAACTTTTATTACTGACTGACAGAGGTAAACTTAAATTTCCCCCAAAAATGTTGATAGATGTAACTGCATGTACTTTTCAGATTTTTAGGAAACATATAAGTAAAGACCATGAGAAATCATTTTTAAACTTTCATGAGCAAAGAAATTTATTAGTGCAGCTTGCAATAGAAAAAATGGAAATTATGGGAATGGACTTTTTAGTTAATTGTAACTGTGGTACTTTTGTCTTAAATCATATTAAATATTGTTTATCAGGAATATCTAATATATTCCTTAATGATTACACAAAAACAATAAAAGCTTGCTACTCAAAAAGTAATAAAAGAAAATAAGGTACTTTAACAAACTGCCAAACATAATTAAATTGTGAGGCATGTCTTCATTGGTGGGCATAAAATTTGCCAATAAAAATTAAAACATTCTAAAGGGATGTTTAAAATGTAAGAATTGGCTCGTTTTTTATTCAAAGTAATTTGATTTAACTTTAGCAACCTCTTTTATACTGAAAAGCATTGGCAAAAATGTAAGCGCAAATGGTACGCAAAAAAAGTTTTCGTACCAAATTTGACCAAAATTGGCGCAAAATACAAATATTGAAATTCAAAAATGTCTTTGGGCTGTACGTCAATGATGTCTGTATTCAAATTCAACTTCGAAAAATTTCAGAAGTAAAACCCATTGTGTAAATTGACATAGTTAATTACATATTATTGTTTAAACTGTACAATTTAAAAAATGTTCTATATTAACTTTAATTTTTGTAAATAAATAACTACTCTCAGAATGTGTTTTGCATGATTTAAAAATCGGGCACAAATTCACAATGAAGTTGTCGCAAATACTTAAAGTTCTTTGAATTTATTCAAAAGTTTAAACAGAAAATATTTGACTATTTCTTGCTGAATTTTATTTCCCTACTTTTTAAAATCAAGAAATCTTACTTTTAAAATATGCCTACATTGTAAAAGGTCTTAAATACTTCTAAGTTGGTCATATCGAACATCAAATTAAAACTGATCAGCTAAGGAAAGATTCCTTTCTCAGTTTATTATGTTCAATAAATTTCAAAAATGTAATGAAATAATGTATTTTTTTAATATTAAATGAACCTACTGATCTAATTGAATCTACTACATTTGTATTGCATTCATTTACAATTTGAAAGAGTAATTGCAATGTAAAACATTAATTAAGAGCTTATGCTTAACATTTGAATGGATGACAATCGATAATACCATTACATTATTTTTTGTTTTCTGATTATTTCTTTTATTATTAATAAAATATGCATGCAGAACTAATATTTGTTATGGAATAATGAAAATGTCAAGATCAACTTCAGACATTTAAGTTTTTGAGACTTTGGTAACCAGAATCAAGTGGTAATTTAAGAGACTAGAGAATGTGAAGTGCTAGGATTATGGGATCACTTGGATTGCGCAATCGAAACTTGAAGCAGGCCCGATGCGATGTTCACGCAATTGCGTGGAACCATCCACTGCCATTGGATCTACAATACTGCTTTTTAAGCGGTTTTAGCAATCATAGTCCAGAATAAAACATTCTAATTTTAAACCTGGAGTGAGGAACGATGAGGTTGAGGAGTTGGTAGCACATTCAGAGCAACGTGCAACTAGTAATGGAAGTTGCGCAAAGTTAACTTCTGATGACCCATGTAAAAGAAGTGTCTAAGGAAAATACTAGAGCTTAGTGCGATTTTCTTGAGCAGAGCACCTTCTCTTGGTGTATGTTTTCGTGTCCCAGGAGTGGTTCCTCGTGTTATATATGTGTTAAAGATTCTTTATGGCTTCAAGTTATGGATATTTCCCAACCAGCTCAAACTTGCAGCTGGACAAACAAAAGGTATTTGTAACATATGAATGTGATTTCTTTAACATTCTTATCGTTAATGGGAGAGAATATCTAAGAGCTGGGTTCCCAGCAATCCTTTTTGTGCAAGCACTAAGAAATGATTTGGAATATTTTTAGCGTCCTTATTCATGTAAAGAAGAAACTCAAAATATATCAGCTGTTGGATCCTGAGCATTCGAATCTTTAAGATAGCTACCAACAAGGCTTTATACTACCAAAGAAACTGAGGATTGTAAACGACAATACGGAGCGTGGCATGGCCCTTATTGAAGCATTTGTTAAGATTATCACTAGCGACGAAAAACAAAGACAGTGTTTTCTTCAAGTGGTACAGGAACACAGAAAAGGTTTCAAAGTTGCAAAAAAGTAACCTTAAAAAGTATTGCAAGAATTAATGAGCGAATTATATATTTTTTCCGTATTTGATTAGTTTTCATACTTTTCTGCATTTCATTGGTTTTTCAGATATAGTTCATTTTGTGATTGCACGCTTTTTTTCTTCGGAGATATAAAAAAGCAATAAACTTTATTATTATTATTATTTACGTTCGCATTTGTGCCACTATCACAAAATTTGAAGTACTCCTAAATGTAAATATAGTTTACTAAAATTTTGGGCGAATAATTCAGTGTATATAAAGGGCCTAAATAAGACGGTAAGACGAATAAAAATACAAAGGCTACTTTTTTCTATAGATATCATTTACGATCACGTTTTTGTCAATATCACGAAATTTCAAGGCGTTTGAGCGACCTCTAAATATTAATATATTTTGCCAAAATTTTGCACAAATAATCAGTGTATATAGTGGCACAAAATAAGAGGGTAAGACGCACAAAAATACAAAGGCTACTTTTTTCTATAGATATCATTTACGATCACGTTTTTGTCAATATCACGAAATTTCAAGGCGTTTGAGCGACCTCTAAATATTAATATATTTTGCCAAAATTTTGCACAAATAATCAGTGTATATAGTGGCACAAAATAAGAGGGTAAGACGCACAAAAATACAAAGTTTATTTTTTTCCATACATTTCTGAATCACCTAATATATATATATATATATATATATATATATATATTATATATATATATATATATATATATATATATATATATATATATATATATATTGAGTGTTAGAAAAGTCTGAATAATAACATCAACAACGAAAAGTACTGAAATAATACATTTGACGACAGGTTTTTAATTCGAAGCTCAGAGTATTTATGTACTTTGCGTTAATTCCACAACCCAAAATCATTTGCTTTGTGAGATTTTTTTTGAAGTAGAGTCGAGCCTGCTTCATAGAACAACTATTTTTCCACAAAAAATTATTCTAATAAACAGGATATTCATTATTTGGGAGCAAAATAACATATTACAACAGTTTGCTTCATTGAAAATGTATTATATTAAGCGGAATATTCTTTTCACGGATATTCCAATAAGCGGGTTAGACTGCACGAAGATTGATTGGGAAACAAATAGATGGATTCTGTAAGTAAGGTGGAAAATTTCAGTAACAAGTTTTAAATCCTTGTTTGAGAGAGAAAAAACAACTGTTTTGAAGCAAAATTGAATGCACTATTTTTCAAACAAATTTGTAAATGAAATTGGCAAACTATTGAGCTGAAAATTTCCAACTATGAAAATACAAAAGAAAAATAAACGAAGTAAAATTAAATAAAATAAAATAACAAGTTATTATTAAGTGTCTAACGGTAAAATGGTAATTAAAATGCATGGCATATTGAAATATTTTTTCCTTAACTGAAACCTTCAAATGATCAATGTGAATCAGAAGCAAATTTCTATTAACTGTTAACGAAAAAAAAATCATATTTTTAATGTTACTTTATCAAAAATGAGTATAAATATTGTGATATTTTTTTTGTCTATTATTCCTTCCTGGCACTGAATTTCAATTTTAAATTATGGTTCGAAGATTTTAATAAGAAAAGAGGCTTTTAATTTTTAATAGGTTGTAACAAAAGCTGTAAAACCTTTTCACAGTTGCTACAATTTAAGTTATTCCTTCTATCCTACGAGCATTTTAGTTTGAGAAACATCTTTTTTTCTGTTATTTGGTGCGCATTTTTATACCGTTTAAAAATAATTTTAAAGATGTGTTTTCAGGTGCGCGTTATTGTTTTATTTATTGTTCACATCTTTTTGTATACAGCGACATTTTTTAATTCGTGATGAAACATTTCTTCTTACTAGAAATAATGAAATGACTTTGTGCTTCTGCACAAATAATAAAATTCCTTTGTGCAGAAAATTACAAAAAAAAAAAAAAACATTAAATCGTACGAATTTGCTGAGAATTGCAGACTTAATTTGATTATCTTATCCTTTAGAGGCTCGGCTCTTTTACATTTAGAAAGAGGAATCCTTGTAACCCTGAAACACATGTCTGCATTACTCTGCAAAATTGTTATTAGAGTTAACCTTATAATATATTTTTTTTAATCTCCTTCGTACTTTTAACTACTACTATGAATTATTTTACATTTCTATATTTTCATACGAGAAGGTCGATTGGAGATTTTATACTGAGATCGATATGAATTCGTCACGCTAAGATGCCTGTTTGGTGTTGATCAAACATATTAGCGGTGAGGTGTGCTGTGATAATGAAACTTAAAAAACGAGTGACAATGAAAAATGGTATTAGCCATGTATACATACATATCCTCATAGACTGCAATAATTTACGACGCCTGTGGAACATAACATATGATACACCCATAAATGAAATCACGAAAAAAATGCATAAATGAAACTTTTTTTCTCTCCCACTTTTTCTTTCTAAATCATTTTGGGGGGCGTGTCCAAGTTTTGTTTTTGAAGATTCCGCTGACGGCGCCATGCTTCAGTGCTCCAAACTTTAACCACCATGCCTCTCGCTTTACTGTAATTAAAGTAATTAGCAGATAGAAGGATGAGAGGAGGAGAGATTACAGGTGTTTGCGTGATACTGAGAAACAGTGCAATAGGGGGGGGGGTGAGGTTTCGTTTTTGGGCGTCTCTCTTGTGTATAATTTTTATTAATTATTTTTAGTTATTTCGGGACGTATTAATGAAGAGTTTTTCTCGTTATCAGGGATTTTTCGCTCCTTTTGCGGTTTCTTGTTTCATGACCGTTGCAAGTAATGAAGATGGTATTGGTAATTAGTGCAAGCTTTTTATGTTGCATGTAACGTCTAATTTTACATCAAGTGCAAGTTTCTTAATAATTAGAAATATGAATTAATTTTATGTAAAATTTGCAAGTTCAGCCATTTTGCCTTGCTTTTATTTAATTATTTGTGTATTAAGTTTTTCAGTGTGTCTTTTTTTTTAAAAAATTAGCCTGGTTTATATTGAATTGAAAAATATCTCCTCTGTAAGAATATTCCGAAAAGTCACCGCATTTTCCCGGGTAGCGTTCCTGGATATCACGCGTTTGCATCAGTTTCCAGTGAAAATCAAGAATTTTTTCGAATAAGTTTCCGAATAACTATAAGCTTCATGAATGCAGATGTCACTGTTGTGGAAACTATTTTTAGCACCAGTGTGAAAATTTATTCATTTTTTGCACTGTGTGTCCTTTCCACGTTGACTGATTGTCAGATAAAGGCTCAGGATAATGTAGCTCCTTTGCAAAAATTGTAGGGAAATAAACTGCTCGGTATTTGCTTACAATTCTGCCTTAGCTTTGATCATATTTAATTCTGGATAACATTTTATTTGAGGAAAGGCAACAGGTAAATGTGTTTAAAATTTTAAAAGGTTGCACATCAAATCGATTTCAAAATTAAAAGAAAAGGCTTTAAATTCTTATTTATTTTATTTATACTTTTTTTTTAAGTTTATAAGAACAAATTTTCTAAGCTTGGTTCGCACTAAAATGCATGAAATAAAATAAGTATATGATTTATAAATTACAGCACTAACATATTGAAATTAATCCGCATACTTTCATGTGTTAAGATTAATTCTAAGGTAGCCAATAAAATTTAAGATTAGAATTGAGAGCAGAAGAAATAAGCAATATGCAGCTTTGTGCGAATAGCTTTAATTACACAGCCAAACTTTTTGCTTTTTTTTAATTTAAATTTTATTGATCACCTTAAAATTTCTCGTATAACAATATTAATATGAATTTCAATGATTAAAGGCTATAATTAAGAAATCATATAGTTTTATTTCATACTTTTTAGTGTGAGTCAAGCTTACAGAATTGTTTTTTAGGTAATTTTTTTTTAATAATTTATTCGAAGGTGTTCTTTAAAGCAGACAGTGCTGTATTTAGGATTAAAAAAAAAGCAAAAGTTGAATTTCAGTCAGAAAAAAATATTGGATATCAGCTAAATATAGACATTTATTAAAAAATTTGTTCTGTTGTTGAATATTTTGTGTGGGTTTATAATAGCAAGTTAAGTTTTAAAAATTGATAGAAAAGCATAATTATTATATTGGTTTAACATTTAAGTAATAATTTAAAATGTTTTCTTATGTATTTGACGTATAATGCTCATTTGAAATTGTTTTTATGTTCTGATATGGCTACAAGCAATTCTCAAGCACGACTGTTTGGGAAGTTTTTGTAGCCATTTCAGAACAAAAACTAGTCCTTTGTTTTTGATAAACACGTTTTTGTACCTGTTTAGGGCCAGTCTTCAGAGGAGCATCGCTTGAAAAGTACATATCGCACATCCAGAATGAAAGGGGCACATCTCAAAAAATGCATTTTTTTGGAAATATCTTTAAAAAGCATACCTTAGTACACCTTACATGAGAAACTGACCCTTTTTTTTCTAAAGTTAACAGTCGCAGCTTAAAAGCAACTTATGCCCTTATCATTCTGTCGATTCTGCCGATTGTGATAGGAGAATTGAGTTTGAAAGAGGCACATCTTTAAAAATCAGAGTTCACCGAGCGTCATTGGTGGAAATTATGGTTAGTACTTTTTTAAACCAATTAAGAAAACCGTAATTTTGATTTTTTTAAAAATAACACTCGTTTTAATTGTTTGTTATTAAGTATAAATTGTTGTGCACAAGTAATTTATGAAGGGTTCCTTTTTTAGAACAAGAAGAATAGTATTATGTAACCTAGCGTCAAATCATTAGGAATTAAAATTTGATTTAATATCGTTCTGAAATGAAACAGCGATATGTAGGATAAGTCACGACAAGAACTTCAAAAAAAATTTAAAGGGTGTATATGCCGATGCCCATAAGAATAGCTATTTTGAAATGTGCCCCTTTCATTCTCCACGAAAATGGAGAATGAAAAGGGCACTTCTCATTAATTACTGACTTACTTTAAATTGGCCGGGAACGCACACCATAGTCACCTAGCAAAACCTTTAATCAACCAAACAATGTACGTTAGGCTAGTTCTAATAATTTATTAGAGCCAGGGCAAGGATTTAAAAAAGCTTAAATTTTCAAATCGATTTTTCTCAAAACAGCTATTTTGAGATGTGCCCCTTTCATTCTGGATGTACGATATGTGTGCGTAAGGACATATCTATTGGTTTACAAAATTGGTCATGCCTTAGAGACGTATGGTACAATATTTTTATATCAACAGTAAACTTAAAGCAAAGCCACTGCTTTTACTAAAAACAAATATTTATATTCCTTCTTTTCCTAAAATTATTGTGCCATATTTACGATGCCACAATGAGTTATAACATCATGCTCAACGTTTACGCGTTTAACATTAACCGTTTAATTTACAGATTGTTTGGACAGTCTCCGATTTAGTCGTAGTCTTACCATTTTGACCAATTTTAGACTTTGCCGAAACGTAGCATAGATATGTAAATATAAAAATTAAATGTTTTGCATGTATATAATTTATTTTTCAATTTAGCACATATTGTTTGGGCAGTCTCCGATTTAGTCATAATCTTCCCACTTTGACCAATTTCAGGCTTTGCCAAAACGTAACATAGATATGTAAATATAAAAATTAAATGTTTTGCATGCATATAATTTATTTTTCAATTAATCACGCCTAATTCCTGAGTGATAATCAAATTTATCAGTATGCTTGAGCAATGAAGCGTAAGCGTCTCATTTTAAATAACCTTACTCAAACTGTGGAATTCCCAGACTCTTAGTAAGGAAGATAATGTTTAGCTGCCCCGTAACCTGCAATTTAAGAAATGTCAAGTTCGTGTCTGAGAGGATAAAACTCGGTATTTTTGTTTATCTTGTCTCGATGAAAAGAAGTCATTTTCTATTTTCTCCCGGTATATTCTTAATGTTTTTAATTTCTGGAAATTTTTTCCTCAGCACTGATAATTCTCGGCTTTCTGTGCCCTTTGTACCTCCTCTCCGCAGGCTCAATTAGCGTAATTATAAAGTAGCGTCAACGTCGAAGAAGATATAGGGTTGGGTTACCTGTCATCTGTCCACAAGAGGTGGATACGCTGCCTGCGTTAGACCTTCACCTTCTTCGCTTGGCGGTATAAATACATCGCCAAATGCGATGTAAAGAATACGTTTTACTGAAGCTAATGCTCCGATTATGAAGCTTCGATTATTGTATTTATTATTATTTTTTGACCAAAACTGACACTTGATATTGATTTTTATTCAATATAACGTTAGGACTACGTATTATTCCTGTCGGGTTTCAATGTATCCCTCCTTTTCCAAAGAAACTCCTTTACCAGTATGGATGCTATAGATATTACTATTCAAGGCTTCACTAGATAGCGTTTTATACGCGTTATAAAACGCTATCTAGTGAAGCCTTGTTACTATTATACTAAAATGGAAAAACTAATGTCATCTGTAGCTTGGAACAGATTTGGCAATCAGCTATTAAGAATAAGAAAAAGTTGTCCAAATCGGATGCACTAACATATTTATGCCTGTAAAATAATAATAAAAATTATTCCAAAGAAAAAATTTAAGCATTTTTCTTTTTAAAATAGGTTTTATATTTGAACACGAGATTGTTTGTTCAAAAATTTAGAAAAAAGTTGGAAAAAAAATCTGGAAACTGAGTAGCCAGTGTCCCTATGTTGGACAACCAGTTGGATAAAATGCGATATTTACATAAAACAATGAAAATTCAAGGTTTAATTTCAAAAATTTTCAGAAAGTCTTGTTTGGTGCAAGAAAGGAAAGTGACGATTCCTAAACATATATGAGTTATTAATTACTCTTGTGACCCTCATCGAATTATGTCATTGGTTATTTCATTTTATTTTTCATGATTTTTTGATCATTAGTAGGAGTAAGATTGCAATTTATCCAGATGTGCATTTAATGTATTTGCTTCTTAACGCAACTTCTTCTATCAAGATTCTTGCCCTTTCCTCTCTGAAGTATTTGAGGAACTCCTTAGGGCGCTTTTCCACTTGACGACACGACAACGACGAAAGTCGGACGGAAATACTGCAACGATAAGTACCGTGTCGTATCGTCTACAGCACTGTTTTTCCACTCAACCGATATCGTTTCTCCAAAACGGTAATTTTCCACCGCATTTCATTTCGAAGCACCGGTGTACTCGCATGTATATTATTAAGGCTCCTCCATTTGATAGACTACGACTGTTAGATTTACTTTACCTCCGTAAAGAAAGAAAACAGATAAAGAGAAGATATTGAGTTCATACTACTCACAAATTTATTATATTCCCACCTTGTTTACTAAGAACGAAGCGCGTACTATCAGAATAAAAATCTGAGCTTGTCTGTAGCTATAAAGATCGTCTGAGCGGCAGTAGTGAAACAAAACATTAAGTAAAATGAATAAAATTATTTTATTGCTACATTCTTTATTTATCGTCTGCAAATTTAAGCTTATATTTTATTAATGCAGCGATGTTAAATTTAAATGCCACGTCTACGTGTTGCTGCTTCGAAGAAAGTAAACAGATGAATGAATGTTGTCCCGATTTTAAAGGCAAGACGGATGCCATCCGACACGAATGGGACGAAAAACGACATCGTTCGGTCGGAGACGACACAATCGTCCTGGAATCGGGAGATGGAAAAGGCCATAGCATATTATAATGCATTTTGCGTGCGCCAATGTCGGATGACGACAATCGTGTACGATTTATCGTTATCGTATCGGTAAATGGAAAAGCGTCCTTATGATGTCTCCCGTATTCTCTTTTGGCTCTCTTTGAATACACCCAGCCATGCTCCCCTGAAACCAGCTTTGGCAGCTTTCTTTGACAGCGTCCCATTATCAACGATCTGAATCTAAGGTGATACGTGAAATAAAATATCTGAACATAAAATACTTTACCCCAAATTTATAATTGTTTGTAACCAGAGGCGTACGCAGACAAATCATTTCAGGGGGGGGGAGGCTGAGTCAAGACTCTTTGAGAGGGGGGGGGTGCACCTCATGAAGTGTAGCTAAGAAAATAAATAAATGTCTCGATTTTTGTCATTAAAATTATTGGTAAGAAAGCGTTTTTTGATTTATACAGAGAATGGTAAATTTTAATTAAAAAAAAAATTCTTCAAATTTCTTCATTGAAAGAGGTGCTGCTGAAACACTTGCTCGCAATATTTTGACAAATTTACGCTCTAATAATGTTAATTTTTCAGTTTATTTTACTATTGTTCCCAATACTGGGTTTCAATGCAATTTGCTGAAATTCCTTTAACAGAATTAGATGACTGAAAAACATTAATCGTTATTTCTAAAACATAGATTTGCAATAAAAATGAACAAAATGGAATAATAGGATAATAGAAAACATGACGCATAGTAAAACAGACATGTCAAAACAAAAAAACTTTCTTTTAACTTTTTTCTATACTTAATTATCTGTTCTAAAAGCTTTCATCATTTTGGAATTTGAAAAAAAAAAAAAAAAGAAAGAAAATTTACAGGAAAAAAAACCTTAGTTTAAATTTCAAAAATTTGATTTGAAAATTTCGGTGGGGGCTGCAGCCCTATCAGCCCGCCCCCTGAGTACGCCACTGTTTGCAACGTATTTTTCAACATTACATTTTCTATGCTTGTATGTTTTAAGTTACTTTGCGGGATATTGTCTCTTAAACCGCTATGTTCGCCGCATAAATAATTCATCTTTTTTTCAACTAAAATACTTAAACACATTTAAGACTAATTTTTTCACAGAATTGAAGCATAATGTAAGATATTTCAATAGAATTTTAATTAATACAAAACGGGATCTACCTTTAAGTCCCCATTTCTGCCGATAGATTTTTTTTTTCGCTTCTTTCAACTGGTCTCATATAATTTTTCAAAAAATATACTAAACTTTTACTTAGATTTTTAGAATCATGCTATCATTACCAAAACTGAATGTTCTTAAGTGACTTCGTAAGACCCAGTACGATAAAAATGTAAATCAGATAGAAAAAATAAAGAAAATTAAAAGAAAAAAAACGAGAATTTCCTGCAAAGGAGCAAATGGCCAAATATATTAACAAATTGATTCAAAATGACGTACTAAAGATAAAGAATGGTATAAAAGTATCACACCAATAAATCAATGATAATATAAAATCTTTGTTTACTACTAAAATCTTCAAAATTTAAAAGGATATTATGAAATATCATGAACTATGAACACTCATTCACTGCGCTGTAAAAAAAAAATGTATATATAAATTTGAGATTTTCGTAGTAGATTACTTTTTCTCGTAACTTTTCTCTGATTTCAGACCTCATAACACATTAATACACTTTTTTCTTTTCTTTTCGGGATTTTCGTGTTTTACTTGGTTGTTCTCTCGCATTTATTACAGATTTGTTAAACAATAATAATGATAATATTGAAACAAGAAGACATAATCTTTGTTTTCATAATGTAAAATGCCATTTGTCACAGAAGATGATATTGTAAATTTCGGTATTTTAGGCTTAGTTTGATGTCATAAGGCTAATTTTCAAACCAATATTACATTTTGTGACTCATAGACTTTTGTGAGAAATAACATTAAATATCTAACAACATTTTATGCGCAGTTCGGCTTTCAGTTTCTTTTTTAAAAAATAATTTTTAGAAGTAAGTGTCTAAAACAGGATTCGTACTCAAATTTTAATGACTTCTAAAATTTAACAGTTACATCATTTAATTTGAACTAGAACAGAGTACGAAGAAACTTTTATTGTATATTCTACTTCCGTTATCTCGTTTGATGAATTTTTAAAAATATAAAAAAAAAAGTATGCATAAATGATTAATACATAAATGATCTAATACATAAAAAAGTTCGTATATGTTATGTAAGTATCAGATTTTTTTTAGCTTAACCCATTAATGCCTAGCGTCCCTTTTTAGGGACGGTCCAAAAAAGGGTCTGAATTTCCCCAAAATGAACATTTCAACTAAATAATAGTGTTCACTTCACCTTGGTATTGTTTCAATCCGTTAATAACAGATTGCAGCGCATAACCATTGTAAAGTGTGCTCTGTAGCAGTTTTAATATGATCTTGATCAAAAATTACATCGTTCACAATCTCAAGAAAAAAAGCTAAGTTTTCAAAGTTATTCCCAGTTTCCTAGTTTATGTTAATTGCTGATTTTATTTCTTCTTATAAAATGTCTTTTTAAATATTATATTGTGGGCAGAAAAAATTTTTAGTAAAAAAGTATGTACTCTCGGGGGTCTATCGTAACTTTTAAGGGACGATTTTTCCTTCCTTAATAAAAAAAGAAATACTTTCTACATTTTTTAAATTATTTTTCCTGTTCATTAAACACTGTAACCAGTATACAAAATATCTTTCGAAAACAAAATGTCAGGCATTAATGGGTTAAATTTTGAAATCATGCTTAGAATTTGGACAACGATTCGTACTCAGATTTTAATAACTTCCAGAATATAAAGGTCGCGTCTTTTTATTTAAACCACGGCAAAGGACACATTTTTATTTTAATGTTCAATGTACTCCCGTCGTTTGTTTAATTCTAAGATATACTCGTTTGATGAATTTAAAAATATCTATAATGAACAAATATTTATTAACGATAAATATGTAAATGACCACCTAATGCATAAAAAAGTTTTTAATGATGTGTTTCGTCTTTTTCTTTCCTTAATCGCAAAAAGTCACCAAAAAAAAAAAAAAAAAAGATTCATACTCAAATTTCAACGACTCAAAATCTAACGGCCAGACGTTCAGTTTAAGCCAGGGCAAAGAACGGAGCATCTTTTTATATTAATTTAATCTACTCCCGCCATCTGCTAATTCTAAAGCAGGCTCGTTTGATGGGTTTTAAAAAATATAATGAGACGGCTTACCTCCCTTTAATTTATTTTAATAGCAAACTATAAACTGAATGCGCGAGTTTGTTGGCCGAGGTAAATTACAGAGGGAACGAAACGCAGGAATTTGAAATCCTTAACTCCATTGCACAAATCTGGCCATTCACACCCAACCAGTTCTACAACGGGTGAAACAAAGCAAATGTTGGAAATAGGCCACACTTCTGGTTCAAAAAATTCCCAATTTTAAAAACATCTTAAATGCAGTCATACAAAGGCATGTGAAAGTTAAACAAAAGCAAATATTTGTGTGATTTTTCCGTCTTGAAAGAATGGCGACTCTTTTTCTAAAAGGATTAAATAGCGTAATGATACGTTTATCTGCAGTGTTTTTGATATTTCTCTGGGTAATTGCTGCTTGCTGTGGTGATAAATGACTTCATTTCACAACGGTGTTTTTTGTATTGATTGTGAAGGATTGAATTATCATGGGAAGGCTACCAGTTAATGCAATAATCCTCGTTTATAAATTTGAAGAATATTATTTCAATTGTTGTGTGCTTTTGTGACTGTATAAAGCTGAATGTGTTTTCTAAATAAAAGATGCATGATAGAAGGCAAAGGTTACAGAAAATAGGAATCCATCATCTCTGTACATTGAACTCGTTTTTAGTATTTTTTTTAGGTATATTTTTGTAGGTTTCCAGCTATTAGATGTGACATGTACTTGAAAAAAAGAAACGTCTATATTTCAAAACATACATCGACTGAAAAAAACATTAATATTTTCAAGCGTCGATGTTCTGAAATGTCAATTTTTTTTAAATCTATATTCGTGCGTAGCAAACGTCAACAAATATTTTTATGAGAGAAATGAATTCAGAATCTGCATTTATTAAGTTTATAATTGGGGAGATTTTTTAACTGTCAAAGCAAGAAAAAAATTAATTAAATTAATTAATAGACAATGTAATAAAATACCAATATTATAAGTTCAGTAGTACAAAAATAATAAGTAACTCAGCCATATATTTAAAATGCATTGGAGGATCAATACAAAATAATAAAACTAATTTCGTAGCATCAATTTTCTACTTCAGAAATACAAAGGCTAAAAATGGGGGTTTTTTTTAGTACCTAATTAATGCAAATAAATGAGAAAAATTTGCTCTATTTGTCATACTAGACAACAAACACACACACACATACACACACACAAAACAGAAAAGAGAGAGAGAATGAATTATTGAAAAAACTGTTGTATCTAAAATACGTATTTCAGACGGAGTATAAAGAAAAATTGTATACATTGTCTTTAAAACACAAAAATATTCAAAAAGTATGAATTATTTATAACGATTTGAAATCTGTAGTACTACAAACAGCGTGGTACATATTTTAAGTTTACATTTTCAAAGCAATAATTTAAGTATTTAAATCAACGTCTTATTGGGAGAAGACTATAATATAAACTCCAGTGTATGGATTTAAAAAAAACTGTAACGTGACGTACATCTTTGGAGGAACCTTGAGTAATGCTTAATACACTATAAAAATATGTATTACATAATACATTATACATAATATACAATATTTTTATTATATTTTTTTTATAGTTGACAGGTACTGGAGAGAAGGATTGTTTTTTTTTCGCCAATGAATGTTTACTTCTTTAAACAATTAACTCTAGAAAGCTCTTTCCAAGTATTCTATGACACGATAATAAATTAGTGATGTAATTTTCAACAATATTGTTTTTTGATAAACATAATTAGTTTTTTAAACGATTTCACGCTTAATTAAAAATTATCGACATCAAACGTTAAACATCTATTTCAGAAAAACAGTGATCTTAATAAATCGATGGTTGAAGTATCAGTGTTTTAACAAAGACATCGATGTTTCGGAAACATCGACATCGATATCGCATCCGTAGCTGTTGGATTAAAGTTGTGTCTTTAAGTAATCCGAACTTAACTATTCGGAACGAAACTATTCGGGTTCGAAATCTATTTTTTTCCCTCTGATGTGCATTGTGCATTCTTGTTCAAGTTATGGATCATCAAAAGTTATTCTGACTGAATAAAACAAACTGTTGACATAAATCACCTTCGTGATTTATATTGCTTTGATTGATACAACTCAAAATACGAAAATACGCATCTACGATTTGTTTTAACTGGGTTGTCTTGAATTATTATATCTATTTTTATTAAAAAGAAGCTTTTCAGACTTATAAAATTATTCACTAGTTTTAAAAATATGAAAAAAGAAAAGTTTTGGAGTGTTCCCCCATTTTATCTCTTCTTCTTCTATCTCTATCTCTATCTCTATCTTCTCTACTAATAATAAAGCTAAAGGTGGGTCTGTCTTTCTGTCTGTTACGCGCGTAGCGCCAAAACCGTTCGGTCGATTTTCATGCCACTTGGCACAAAATTAGTTTGTAGAATGTAGTTTTGCACCTCGAAGCGATTTTTCGATAATTCCATTTCGTTCTTTTTCTATTTGAATTCTTAGCGGAAATTCGATAAAATAGGGAAGAAATATTTCATACACATTTTCAAGTCTTATGTCATTCGAAAGCTTGAAATTTTCTGATAAAAATGATGTCAGTTTGAAGTTTCTACGAGCATTAGAAGAGATGCAATAATTGTTTTAGAATCCCGGAAATTCAAGGCTTACCTTCAGCAAAGCAAGCCAAACGATTCTAAAATGGTTGAACTCAAGAATAAAATTCGTTTGAAAATAGAGATGAAATGAATTATTTTATCAACAGAAATCAACTTTTCATGTTGTTACCATTTTTACGTGTTCATACTGATTTTTGTTTCGTTCTTTTTCCAGCGTTGCCAGACGTAGTATTTTGGATACTTTGGTAGTATTTTTTCGGCCCAAATAAGGAGCGTAGTATTTTTCCGGCAACCCTGTTTCCAATATACTAATGACTTAATTAAAAGATTTGGCGGATTTTTTTTTTATTTCATGGATTTCGCATTTCAGCAATATTGATTTTGGCAACGTTTGGAAACAGTCGCCTATTTAGCGAGAAAGGGGTACCCAAAGCACAAAGATTAACCAAATATCGTAAAATTGCGACAGTGCAACGTTCTTTTTAAAGTGTTTCATTTCGGAAAATGTATTGTTTTGTTTTTAAAGCTAGGGAAGGAAACTTTCTTCTTCTTTCAAATTTTGGCAAGATTTCTGTTGGTTTCTGTGAGCAACAAAATTGTTCTTATTTTCTCTTTTGGCTTATTTTTGTGCATCTCCCCATTGGGTTTCATTTGAATGTCACAAGGGGATGCTTTACCCCTTTTAAGGAGCAAACCAGTGTTAATTTCAATGCAGATGAATTGGCGCGAACACTTGGCGATGTTTCGCCAAGCTTTTGGTCGCCAAGTATTTCTCGCCAATTTGGCGACAAATTTGGCGGTTAAAATTTTTTTTTATTTTTTTGGGTTCAATTTGGCGCTATTGGCGATATTTTGCGAAAAATCCACTGAATGATGTGAAAATCATTCAGTGGTTAATATTCAGGTTAATATTCAGGTTAATATAAGGTTCAGTGATTAATATTTAGGAGATTAATCATTGTAAAACATTTTTTTGCATTGTTTCGTGGCAAACTAGGGATATAAATGTTTGAGTTGTTATCTTGCTCCCTCTAAGCACTATTTTAGCACTGAAGGCATCTACTAAGAAATGTACACGTAAAAGGAAGTAGTGTAGGGTCCATACCAAATTTTTATGTCATACTTTGAAGGAATTGTAGTTGAATTATAACTAAAATAGAGTATTTTTTCTGCTATATCAATTATTTTACAAATGAACTTTTAATTTTATACCACGGGCAAAGCCGTGCGGGTACCGCTAGTTCTATATATAAAAAGAGCTAGCGTATTTCAAGACTTTTTTTAAAAAAAGGAATATTTAGTCTGAATATTTATTGTACAACAATATTGTTTAATTACTTACAATTTGACTGAAGGAAGAGTGATTCATTCTCTTTATCAATATATTTTCAAAATATTTATAAAATGGATAAAAAACAACTTTATCTATGAAATAAGTGTTTGAATGAGCAATTGTGATAGCCAAGTCACACAACAAATTACTGTTGTTTTAAAAGTCTTGTACAGCAAATAAATAGAAAGAATTCGTTTTAATGATTTTTTTTAAATTATATGCAGCAGGATTATTTATGCATCAAACTTAATAACTCACTTCGAAGCGTAAATGCGAATTGAATTAAATTGTTAATATCGTTATAGTCAAGTAAAAAAAAAGATGAAATGATATTAAAAATTAAGAATAAAGGAAATTATTTTAATAATCAAATGTAGCACGAAATCGTTGGACAATTTTCTTCTTTTTTTTTTCTTTCTTTCGTTTTTTTTTTCTTTTTGAGAAAAGATGAATACGTTTTTAATTTTCAGAATTTTAAAAATGAATCTGGCTCTTTAACCTACAAATCATCAATCAGTAATTTGACCTTTTAAGTTAAGTCTGCGAAGAAACTTTGCTTTTGATTCGACTCTAATATACTTCAGCATTGAAAATAGAAAATCTGCTTTAAAAATTCAGTCAATATTTTCTCGATTTATATTTTAAATAATAATTTAGCCTTGAGAAAAATTGTGAAAAAAAAGTAGTTTTAAGTTTAAAATTATCACATTTAAATGTTTCTTACCTTTTTTTAACTTCAAAGTGTCAAACACTCTACGGTTGAAAAATCAGAGCTGTTCACATCTTTTTACTCCCCAGCCCTAGTTTTTCATCTCATGGTTAACAAGTTTTTTTTCAAAGGAATTGATAAATATTATGGCTTATATTGTGTCTTACAGTTTCAATCCTCTAAATAGCAATGTGGTCTGTATATACGTACATATATTAAACGTGTGTTGTCGTCAGAAATATAGACGGTTTGTAAATCAAAAGAAATAAAACAATTTGTTATACGTTTTGTAACATAATGCCTTATTTTAAACATTAAAATGCACTACGAAGGAGTTCAATTCCAAAATGGTTTTTTCTTGAATATTTTAAAAATATGCATAATTACTAATTAGAATTACTTATTTCATGTAACATTGTTAATTCTTTAAATATTTGAGAAATCTGATTCTATTTCATTACTTGAATTTACTATGCTGCATAATATTTTTATCTCAGATGAAACGTGATGCATTTCCTTTTACGGGAAACAAAATTCAATGTAAATTTAATAAATACAATGCAATAAAAATATGATGGTGAATTTCTGATGAAAGAGCGAATAACTACTAATGATTCAAGGAAAATAAAAGAATAAGTATTTATTCTCTTTCGGAAATGAAGCAACTAGCATTTACAAATACGTAATCTTGTTTCTTAAAATTCATTATTTTCTCTCATTGAGAAAATGTTCTGAGAATCTACACTGGCGGAAAAAAAAATCCCAACACAAAGAAAAAATTGTCGTAGAGTAATGAAATTTGGGTAATGCAATTGTCTAGTTAACATGTTTAATTGATTAAATGTACAAGATCACTGGCTAATTTAAGCTCAAGAAAATGCTGTGCAAATGTGAAATTATGTGAATTTAATAGAGGGTGTAACCTCCAGAATTTTGAAGGAAAGCCTGCAAGTGTGCATGCATTATGTCATACAGATGCCGAATGTCACTTTGTGGTATGGAGTTCCATGCTTGTTGCACTTGCTGTGTCAATACTAGGACCGTCATTGCTGACTGTGGATGATGATCGAGGTGCCATCCCATGATATCCCATACGTTATCAATTGGAGACAGAACTGGTGATTTTGCAGGTCATGGTAACATGTCAGCACTCTGTAGAGCACATTGCGTTACAGCAGCAATGTGAGGGCGAGCGTTATCCGGCTGGAAAACGCCCCCTTGAATGCTACTCATGAAGGGCTGTACTACTGGTTAAATTAACAGACTGAAGACAAATTTTCAGTCAGTGAGTTTGGGATAACCACAAGAATGCCCCTGCTGTCGTAGGAAATTGCTCCAGAGACCATAACTCCAGGTGTGAGTTCCGTGTGTCTAGGCCGTAGATCGCTTGGATGCAGGCGGTCCCCTGGCCTCCTTCTGACCAATGTACAGCCATCACTGGCACTAATTCAGAATCTGTTTTCATCAAAAATTACCACAGATCTCCAGTCCGACCTCCAGTGAGCTCTGTCGTGGCACCACTGCCGTCGGAAAAGGCAATGGTTTGCAGTCAATGGAATACCGGCTACAGGCTGCCTGGCTCGGAGCTGTCCTTGAAGTAAACAGTTTCTTACCGTTCCTTGGTTCACGACGGTACCAACTGCAGCTCCAATGTCAGCCGCAGATGCAGTACGATGCGCCACAGCCGTACGCAGGATTCGGCGATCTTCCTTCTCAGTCGTGCCACATGGCAGCTCGGAACTCGATCTTTTTGAGGTAGTACCATCCCTTGCCCATAGCTTCCAATAATCATGCATGGTGGAAACATTCCCACCCAAGTCTTTCTGCAATATCGCTAAATGAAAATCTACCTTCTCGTAGCCAATTTGTACGACCTCGTTTAAACTCGGTGAGCTGTTGATAATGGCTTCTTCGTCTTCTTAAAAGGTATTCCTGGCTAACATGAACGCAATTCGTCCAATTTCACGGAAAAATAATACACACGAGCTTCACAACACGCTTTTAAAACAAGCCTTATTTGCATGTTCTGAGTGACGCCAGCTGCGCCACACTTATGCGCGGAACACGAAATTTCAATCGATGTCATCTTTCAGTTGTATAAACACGCCTACCAAATTTCATTTATCTAACACAAGTCTTTCTTGGTGTTGGGATTTTTTTTTCCGCCAGTGTATATAATAAATAAGAAAGGTTTGCTCTGAGAAACTGAACTTTTTTCTTGGGAACTTTTACTTCTCAGAATTTTCTGAAATATTAAGAATAATAAATTGAAAGAACGAACAGAAAAATCAAAAGAAAAAAAAAGAAATTTACCAGCTTCTGTTACAAAAGTACTGCAAAGCTTTAATTTCTATAAAGTTAATTTGAAAAAAAAAAAATTTTTTTTTGAAAGCTAAAAAGATTTTAGAATATGACAAGGCCTTTAGAATATGACCTTTGGAAAAACTAAAATTCATGAAACCAATGAGTAAACAAATAAATAAATAAATAAGACTAAAAAATATCATTTAATATTTATTTTTAAAAAGTCAAAGTAATTCTCAATAACAATAACTAACATGACCAGTTAATAATTTAATAAAATATTAAAAACGACAATGACTAATTTTACTTCAATATGACTTGGAACACTTACGTCATACTCGATTTTTGAGGAATTGTGATTTATCAATATATTTATTTATTTACTCTTTTTTTTAATTTCTCTTTGACTCAAAGTATACATTTAACTTAAATATTTGAAGTAGAAAAACTACACACGCGGTTACTGCTTCTCTCTTTATCATTGGTGGCGTTGTTGAGTTTTGAGAATTTTTGTCAGTCTTGATTGGCATTCGTAGTCATCGGAGTTCTGCTATCAGCCAACAAAAAGAACGACAGTCAAACTTGTCTATCTCGAATTTCACGAGACGGAAGAAAAATTCGAGATACGGAGGTTTCGAGATATAGAGGTTGTGATAAAATTTACAAAAATAAGCAATTGGCACAAAATTAAATACTTAATACATTGTTTTGCATTGATATTGTTGAATATTTTACTCTAAGATATGTTGCGAGTCCACGTTTTACTAAATGTGATGACTTTATCTGTAGCAAGTTAATGCATACCTTTAAGTGCGAACATAGTCTTGAATGATTGTGCATAGGATGATTTTTTGTCTCTAAACTATACCATTGATAAAGGCGGCTGGAGACGAAATTCAAAAATGTGAGTCGTAAAAATTCGAGATATAGAGGTTTTTGGGAAAAATCATTCGAAATAAATAGGAGAAAAAAACATTAAATTTATGCTGTAAAAGCAGGGAAATTGAAAAATTTCGACATAGAGAGGTTTTTGAGCCAAGCAGGTTAGAGATAAACGGGTTCGACTGTAACTTCCTCAAATCAATGCTCAGTGTGATTAAGAGACATTCGAGAAAAGGACATTTAGCGAAAAAGTGCCAAATATGGCAGCCGACACCAACCACATCTGGGAGGAGATGGCATAGAAGTCGCAGGTGATGTGGACAAGGATTTATGTCGGGCGGAGGAGATATTCCGGATCAAACCACGTCGTGATTCAACCCACCCTCCCCCCTTCAGGGACACGCCCCTGCTTCCATGACATACAACTTATCTGCACCCCCCCCCCCCCACATTGCAGCACACTCTTGGCAGATAAGAACGGGATAGTAATTGAGAGCGAAAAAAAAAAAAGATTTAAATTGATACATCAAAGAAGAAATGGAAAATTTTCATTTTTTTAAAAAGAGAAAAGTGTTTCGATAAAAATGTTGTTATTGTTTCTAATTCCGCATCTTCGTGCTTAAATTAGGAAATTAAGTGTTTGAATATGTGTATATATATATATATATATATAAAACAATAGAAATCCCTTACATTATGCTTTCAGTATATTAATTAAAAACATTATTATAAAAACATATTTCAATAAACAAATTAAAGTTTTTCTTTTGTAAATTTTAATACAAAATGTAACTTACACTCTTTTCCCATTTAGATACTAATTCTCTTTAAAATTTGCCATCTTGCGAATCGTAGTTTAACCAAATGCAGCTTTGATATGCGTATTTTATTTATTTTTAAATACAGTTACTTATTTAACGATTTACTTATATATTGTAAATCTAGTTATCTCTTAGATTACGAGGCCATTCTTAAAGGCACAATATGTATACATAACCTTGAGCAAAAAAGGCTAGAAAGGACACAATTAAATATTTGTTTAAATTTATAAAAATGAAAGATGTGAATGGGATGTTTTTTTTTTTCAAAGGGTTCATTGTTTTAAGGTAGTCAAATCTCAAACAGACCTGGCAATTGAAAAAATACGACTATAGTAGGGTTGTGAGCAATTGGAACAGCGTACCGGAAGAGGCGAAACTACTTTGATATGCCCCCCCCCCCCCAAATCGGAAATTTGGCGACTTTTTTTAATCGCCAAGCAAAATACTTGTTTTTGTTGTTGCCACAAAAAAAATGTTGTCACAAAACTCTTTAAAAAAACTCAAATAATGGTACAAAATGCAAAAAAAATACTAAAATTGGCAACAGCAAAAATCTAAAAGCTGAAAAAACCTAAATTTGCAACACCAAAATAAGAAAAAACAACTTTAAAAAGTCCATAGGGAGTGCCAGATTTGGCGCGTAATTTTTGGGGGGGGGTATATCAAAGTTATACCGAAGAGACTGTGGTAAGCAAGGGAGTAGATATTTTGGAGAGGGTCATTGATCTTTACTAGAGACTATACATTAAATACCATGGTCTGAATAGGCATTAAACATTTTAATTTGTATTTATTATTATTATTTTATATTATTATTGTTATTGTAATTATTATTTTTTTGAAGAATAAATTACGTTTTTTTTTCTGAAGAGCTTTTTGTGATGCTGCTGAAGTTAACACAAAAAGAGTTTATCGCATATGAAATGAAAAGAAATCATAGAGGAAGAGCTATTATTCACTTTTCTAGCCTGACAGCTGCTGGATTTCTCCATTTTATTAAGAAGAAAAAAAAAGAACGTGTTTAAAACTTTCAAAACCACTGATGTGATAAAAATCAAAAACATATATTTCATCGTAATCGGATAAATAATACATTTAAAATAAAAGTTTTCTCGTTATAAAAAAAGAACCATCATCAGAAGAAAACACAATGAATAGAATAATTAGAATTAGCTTTACTTTTGGAAGAACTCAGCTTTAGTTTATAAGGAGAACAAACAATAAAGTAACCTGGTTTGAATCTTCCGGCAAGGAAAATGTACCTTTGAAGTGGGGCATCAATAACACCAAAGAAATAATTTAAAAATACAGAGAATGATTTAATAAGTTAACAATGGTGTAAATAAATTATAACAATAAAAATACTTACTCAACTTTTGATGCAACTCTAAACAAACATGCCTTCATCAGCAGTTGAGCAAAGTTAACACTTTGCACTCGAAGCATTATGGACTATTTCTCCTTCAGGTTAGGAAGTTTTGGCTCTGATTTATTATTTAAAAAAAGAAAGAAAAGAAAAGGGAAAAAGTTTATGGATTTCAATAATGTGCTTGAGTCTTGATCGAGTGTCGACTACAAAGTGTTAACCATAATAGTTGCAACTGAATTAAGTATATTGAATACTCTTCAAAAATCATGAAAATCTTCAAAAATCTAAAAAAAAATTCAAATGTTGGGGGAAAATCCTGTTGTAGATATTCTTACATTTTGTTTCTTTTTTTTTTCTTTTGAGTTAATTTTTCTTGATTAATATGATGTTCCATTTATTTTAAAGCGTCAGTTTGCTTACGGGGGAGGCTCCATGTCACAGACTAAGGCATCGATTTTTTATTTTTTTTTTTGGGGGGGGCATAGTTTTGAGAAGCTTTCTTTTTGAGGGGCTGTTGTTCAGGGGGCATTCCACAGCATTTGAAGGGGCTACCATCGTCCGTGGGAGAAGGACAACTGTGTAATACACTTTTTCATGTCTGTTTTCGCTTGGCTTGTTTCCTGGATATTCTCGAAAAATATGAATCCCTCAATCTTCGCAATAATAGGAATTTCATGAGTTAGTGTTGTAGATTTTATAAAATTGTACTCGCCTGCCATGAAACATTTGTAAAAATAACTAGAAATTCATTATTTAGAGGAACATAATCCATAAATCAAAATCAAATGTACACTAATTCCTTTCTTCCACGACAGAAAAAAAAAAAAAACATTCTTGTTCTTTTCTTAACTTTTTCTCCTCAACTCAATTTTGAGTAAGTTCGATGGGTAAGAAATAAACTTTTTTGAAAAAACAGAAACATTAATATATAATTGATGAAAGGCATCATCTATTTTTTATTATCGAAGCAGTTTTTGGAATGGAGAGAGAAAAAAGAACTTGGGGAAACTCCCCAAAACATTCCAAATCTGAAACCAATAGATTAGCATTTCGAACTGATAATTCATTTCTTTTGGGGCACTCGTCGTCTGTCACCATCTGCTCCCAGAAAGTTGACTAATGATGTTTTTTTTTTTTTTTTTTTTTTCACATGAGGAGATTTTGTTAAAGTTATCTTCAGAAAAATTAACAATTAAAAGAAAAGAATGAAATTGCGCCTTTTGTGCTTGTTAGAGCAAAAGTTTATTGCTAGATCAAATTACTCTCTATATCCAGGGATAATGGCAAATATCGCTTTCAGTTAATAGTTAATTATAGCAAAAAATAGGGTATTATAATACAATAAAAATTGTTCTTAGCTAAAATTTTCATGTATTTGCTTATTTTTAATAGTGATTTTTTGTTTTCTTTTCCTTCTCTCTTTCTCCTTATTTCTTTCTTTATATTTTAAATCTTAAATGGCTAGCGATAAAAAAATATTTTTATTTTAGGATTGTTTACCTTTAGGATCAAGCAATAAAGAAGTGAAGGGCCAAGGGGAATAAAGATGAAAGTGCCCAAAAAGTGACTTCGAGAAAAATGAAAAACAAAGTTTGATTTCTATTAACTCCCTTGATAGTTAATAGAGTTTTCATGCACATTTCGGTCGATTCTCATCTTTTTTCCCCCTTGTTGTTATAGTTGATATTGCTCCTAAATAGCCCCTAGATAGCGCTAATATCGCAAAATCGACGAAAAAGTGACTTTCATCTTTTTTCCTCTTGGCCCTTCAAATATTTTTATTTCAGCATTTTTATATTAAGGGTCAAGCAATCAACAAAAATTTTATTTTGATATTTTTTTTATTTTGATCGTGTAGCGATGAAGAAGTATTGTTATTTCTTTATTTATTTTTATAATAAAGACCCAGCAATAAAGAAATATTTTTTTAGTAGTTTTTACCTTAAGAGTCTAGCTGTAAAGAAATGTTTTTATTTTGATGTTTATTTATTTTTAAGCATTTCTATTTAAGGATCTACCTATAAATGAATATTTTTATCGTAACATTCTTTACCTTAAGGATCTAGAAGCAAACAATATTTTTATTTTAACATTTTTCTTTCTTGTTAGCCTACTTTCCCGTTAAAAATAAAAAAAAGACAAAAAAGTATTAAAAGTGGCTTAATACATCTAAAAAATATCGCCAATCCAAAAAAAAAACGCCAAGTTAAAAAAATATCGCCAAGTCCGAAAAAAATATCGCTAAGTTCAAAAAATATCTCCAAGTCCGAAAAAAAAGCCAAAAAGAAATAAAAAAGTAAAATGAATATCGAAAAATTAAAAATTTGAAAGTAGGGTATATAGAGATGGGGAATTTGTGTGTCGGTCGGTCTGTCTGCCCCCCCCCCCCCACAAATAACTTTTGAATGAACATTCCGATTTTGACAAACTTTTTTTATGTTGGAAAGATCTCGGCGAGTACAGCTCATTCCCATATTTGATTTTTCGATTTGAACAATTTTTGGTTCCACTTTGAACCGTTCAAACAACCTGTCCCGCGATGATAACTTTTGAGTGAACAGTCCGATTTGAACAAACTTTTTTTTGTTCGAAAGATCTTATCAAGGATACTTCATTCCCGTATTTACATTTCCGATTTGAACAATTTTTCGTTCAACATTGAACCGCTCAAGCAAGCTGTCACCCCTAATAACTTTTGAGTGAACAGTCCGATTTAAATAAACTTTTTTTTTTGTTCGAAGGATCTCAGCAAGGATACTTCATTACCGTATTTAAATTTTCAATTTGAACATTTTTTCGTTCAACATTGAACCGTTCAAGCAACCTTTCCCCACCTAATAACTTTTGAGTGAACCGTCCGAATGGAATAAACTTTTTTTTGTTTGAAAGATCTCGGAGAGGCTCATTCCCATACTTCGCTTTTTGATTTGAACCATTTTTCGTTCAATATTGAACCGTTCAGAAAAAAAATTTAACATTAGCGCCTACGGGGAATTTAAGTTGAATGTTGATCCTGAACTTAAAGTCGGATTTCCTTCAAACTAACTTTGTAAGAAAATGGTTTTGATAAATAATGTTTGTAAAGTACTTTTCTGAATAATCTTCTGTGAGGACTCTGATTCCGACTCCGACTCCGCAAACATGGCGGAAATGCAGGCTCAGAAAAAAAAATGACTGACTGTGCAGACGATTTTTTGTTTATTTATTCATTTGTTTTATTTTATTTATTATTGTTATTTTTTTTCTTTTTTTTTGGCAGACGATTTTTTTTTGTAACAAAAATTTTTCATTCACGAGGGCATTTTATTCTTTATTTATATTTAACAACTGGCAACGGATTAAAAGTGAAATTCGAGACATTTTATTGACGGACGAGTTTTTTTTTTTCTTTGTTTGATAAAATGTGTTTTGATGCTCTTTATACTTTTATTTATTTATTTATTTATTTTTTTGAAAACGATTGAGGATTTTTTCTACGGAAGAACTATAACAGTTACATTCTTTAAAAGGTGCGACAAAACTTTATTTATTCGTTTATTTACTTTTACGTGTCGATTTCATCTGATGAGAGGGGTATATTTTGCTTTTAGAAATCAGCTTTAAGTGCTAAAAAGGTATGTTTGACATAATTTTCAGTCTCAGATAATCAAGAGAATAATGATCAGATGCTAGAATGCCGATGTCGATGTACGGGAAAGTAGGCTCGTTTAGTTCTGAACAGAACTTGTTTATTTATTCTTTTTTTTTTTTTTGTCTTAATGGTCAAGCGACAAAGAAATATGTTATTTTAAACGCGTTTATCTTTCGTGTCTAGCAATAAATTTTTGAATATGATATTTCTTCAAAAAAAAATGATTCTTCAAGTAATATGTAAGTTTTTCAGGATTTGTTGTATCGTAGTTCGCGATCGCTTAGCTGTCCTGTGCATTGCTTTCCCAAGTGTAATTCTGGATTCACACCAGAAACAACAACAACGAAAATTTCACTCTTCAGGTTTAACGACAGCAATCATCCCACTAAAGTGACACTTTAAAAACAGTGTATCGCAGTACCCAAAAGATGGGATTTTTGTTGCTGTTTCTGGCTACTCCCTTCTCAAGTAAGCGTAATAAGAGCGTGTTGAGATGAACTATATTTGTAATTCGCATCGCATTGTTGCTTTTCATTATATAACAGATTATTTTTTGATTGCTAACAGCTTTGCTTTTATTACTTTTCCATCAATTTTAATCTGCGTACAAATTTAGGGAGTCTTGAGGTTGGTCGTGATTTTTTTCTCTAATTATGTATTGTCATAACTTTTTAACAATAGGTTCATTTAAATAAATATGCATTTGTTTGATTACGTAATTTTTCAAGCTTTTAATTAAAAAATTTTACTATGTATGGCCTATTAGAAAAGACCTGGGTAATTGGCTTGGCAACCCACGGCTTTGGCGACCAGCCCTACGCCATGGGTTAGTTAAACCACTGAGAGCAAAATGTTACAAAAAATAAATAAATAAATAAATAAAGAACTGAATCGAATACTTTCTATGAAGAACAATCGCAGTTTCTTTGCTTAATGTAGATTCAAAGAAAGACACATACACACATACACAGTATTTAAATATTTACAGAGTTTATGCTGTAACATCATCCTCATTAAAACAAAAATTTCTTAACTTTTAACCAAAAAACATAATAATAAACTTAAATGAAATAAAAATTTTAGTGTCCCATTTCTTTTGATCTCATTCCTCATAAAAACATAAAATATGTAACTTTAAATGTAACTATAGTGATGTTAACTCTTTTACAAAAATTTAGTAAATATTAATAAAGCATGAATTATGCCTTATAAATTACTCAAAAAAGCCTTAACTTTTAGAAAAAAATTGAAAATAATTTCTGAACTAGAATTAATAATGATTTTTAACGAATGATTGAAAATTTTTGATTGGAACGCTGCCATAGATTAATTTTAAGAGGTTGATGATTGATTGAATTGTTCTTTGCATCTTGATCGAATTCAAACCTGCCAAGTAGTATTGTAAGCAAAACGTACTAACAATCAAATATTCTTTGTTGCAATCGGCGGTTTGTTACCATCTCTAAGCCAGGGTTAAGGCAGAACTACGATGAATATACACACCAGGTTAGAACGTCCAGAATTTGCAGTTTCTTCCTTGTCATGGACTCATCAGGCTGGAATAGTCAGTAACCAAAGTGGAAGCAAATGTTCTCTCGTTGTAGATGAGATTTGTCCAGAACAAGGATGAAACTTCAGTCTTTGGATGCCATCACCGGGCTGTCGGTGTAATGCATGTGTTCTTCGCTATAGGTGTAGTTTTGGTTTTATTTTTTTCCTTATATACATAGACAGGTGAAATGGGAAATTCGAAAAATTTATCAGTTTCTTTGGGTGAGCAAGAAACCTTTTAATCCGCACCATTTGAGTCAAATATTTCATATAAAGCCTATCATATTTTAATTCATAAGAGATTTTTGAAAATTCAAAAATAATAGAAATTTAAAGAAGTTAAAGAGTAAAAAATTCAGAGAGTAAACTTGCCCGACCATCCATCAACTACTCTTTGATTCCCAAGTAGTTCGGTAATTAAGACAATAATTATCACTTGTGCGTTTTCGTTTTACACAGATTGAAAAGCGTAAAAATTCCCTCGCTAGACGTTACTTCTTTTGGATTATAAGTTGGAAAAAAAAATGCTCCAGACGAAGCTCCTTTGCTGTTTCTTGTAAAGCTTATGAGAAAATAATGAATTTTAGGTCGTGACATCAATTATGTCCTCATCAGATACAAGCTGTTCCTAACTGGTCACGACTCAGCTTAAATGCCTTTAAAAATGTGGAAGCTGTCGATGATAATGCTCTTCGTGTTTAGAAAAGTGATTTTTTTTCCGCTCGTTTCACTCTTTAAACTCCGAATTTACATTCTATCTCCATCGTATATTTGAATTTTAAAATCTTAATTGTAGCTGATGTATTTAGGAAAAACATTGAAAGCGAAAGTTTCTGAATATTTTTCCGTATATCTTTCGCTTAGTATCATATATAGAGATGTTTTAAACGCCTCTACAAGTGCATTTCACGTATCGAAAATAGGATCAAAAATTTGAGCAAAAAAAAGCAGTATTTTTACTCTATTATTTAAATAAAATATATTATGCTCTATTTACATAAATGATAACGTTTTAACAATATATTTGCTTCTATTCACGATATTTTTAAGTTTGGCTTTCATTCTTACACATTATTTCTCTATCCTCTTTTCCTGCTAGCACGAGAAAATTTCTTAGCTTCTTTATCCAATTCCATGATTTGCCTTTCATTTTAAAGCTTGCCGTAAGCCTATTTCCAAGCTATTACAAAATGTTTGCAATAACCAAATTCTTACTTTCAGAAAAAAAAGCTCTGTACAACGTACCTATTTTTCAAAATATTGTTTGTAAAAACATTTAGCAAAATAAATTGGAAAAAGTTTCAAAGAAAGATGAAAATCTTACCCTAGCAGCATAATCTCATCTGCCGATGATCGGCCATTCATCTAAACCCGATGAAATTCTCATGATGATGGGATGATCGGATTTGATGATTTCTCATCGGGAATTGCTCCAATATGTCTCATCGGCCAAACAGAATCCGAGCAGCAAAATCCGATGAGTTTTGCTCGAAATACGATGAGATTCGGAGCAATTTACGAGCAGTGCAGTCCCGTGCCGATGAATTTAGGATCAATTTTGGATGCTCGTCTTATTTTCATCGGGAAAGTTTATCGGAAGGATATCGCTTTCCGATAAAAAGTAGCTCATCGAAAACCGTGCTCGGATACTGATCGGAACGATGTCATCGTGCGTTCCGGGATCAGTTTACGAGGAGCTCGATGATCGGCCTAGCACAATCCGATGAGTTGATGCTACTTGGGTAGTAAATTATCGGATATTTTATTTGGAAGGGTGAACCCCCCCCCCCCCCTCAAACGCCAGAACTTAAAAAAAAAATCTGCCACCGACTCTATGCAAAAGGAAAAAAATCATTGGTCAAAAGTACCAGACAAATGCTAAACAATATGGGGGGGTGGGCGAAGATTATTTGACAGTTTGCTCCACGTACCTTCTATTTTAGACATAATGAATCTATTGTACTGTCAGAACCGCTTAATCGAGTAACGGATAAACGAATATCCCGCTTAATCGAATAATATTTCTTGGAACCAGACTGTAAAAAATGATTGCTGTTTTTGCAGTATAATACAGCTAATTTTACAGTTACAGTGACAAACTGTAAAATTGCTAATTTTACAGTAATAAACTAAAATTGCTAGTTTTACATAATAAATGAAAAAAAAAAAAAACTGCTAGTTTACTGTTTTAAACTGGAACCTCTGCTGCCAATATTATACTGTTGTTTTTACAGAATAATGCAGCTAATTTTACGTTAATAAACTGTCAAATTGCTAGTATTACAGCAGTAAACTGTAAATTTGCTAATTTTACAGTAAGAAACTATAAAATAACTTTCTACTGCGCCTTCAGTTTTAAACTGAAACCTCTGATTTCAGTTCAACAGTATTCGTTCGACAATATTTAATAGCAAACGCAAATTAATGAATGAAATTTTTGACACCAAATATTAGCACCTTATTTTTGTGAATCTTTATGCAGAGACCGATTTACACACCTGGGACCCAGGGCAATGAAAACTATGGTCCCCCCCCCCCCCCTACATCCAAAAAAAAAAAAAAAATGCTTTCACTTAAATGCTCATTGTTTTTATATGAAGACAAAATTGTGATTTTATTTTCATAAAATAAGGTCCTTTAATTTTTTTTTGTGAGCTTATTAAACAAACCCTTCAAAACCCTTCAGTTAGAGGCCCCGAACAAGGTCCCATTTCAAAAAACAAATGACAGAAATTTGTTCCCCCCTTTCGTTGGGGGCCCCGAGCGCTGGCCCCGAATGCTCTGCCGTGAGTCAGTCCCTGCTTTTATGTTTTTAATTTTATCAATTCTTCTTTTAAAACGATTTTTAGCGGTTGCAAAAAAATAGGTGGTGCTGCCATCTATCCATTAATGCTCAAACAAAATAGCGTAGCCATTGGATTTCGGGTTTGACTTTTATAATGGTTTTTAATATCGATCTACGTTTTCAAATTATTTCTTATTTGAATGCTATCTTGTGAATTCACTCGCTCTTCTAGCATTTTTATCAATTAAATTAAAACTTTTTTTTTTTAAATCAGCAATTTAGTTGAATCTAGTTTTTGTTCACGAAATCGATTACGAAAATCGAAGCATCTATTATGGTCTGTGAGTATGGTGTTAACGGGTCTTTTTTTTTTTTTCTCAATCTCTCTTCATTCACTCATTTTGCTCTAGTGGTAGTTTAATGTCTATCCATGCCAATAAAAGATATTAGGATCAAGTACAGGGTTTTTGTTACGAGCAGCATGTATTGTGAAATATAAATTAGTTTCGGAAATATGCTATCTCTACTAATAATAAAGCAAAGTTTGGATATCTGGATGTATGTCCAAAACCGTTTGGAATTCGGTTATGAAATTTCACACCAGGTTAATTATAGCATGGGGTGTTCATCGCCACAATGCGCTTTTTCCAAACTTTAATAATTTTTCCTTTTTTTTTCGATTCTTAGCTCCTTTTTCCTGGAGCGAAGTATTTCAGGAACATTTTAAAAATTTCTGTCATTCGAAAGCTTAGAAATTCCTGCATTTGATGAAATGTGTTCGAACATGCAGTCAAACATGTATCTAACACATTTAGGGTCTTCATAGGGTGAGAAAGCAACAATTGATATTTTTATTGAAATAAAAGACAACCCAGAAGTAGAAGTAATTAGAAAGGTCATTTTCTTCTCTCCTGAAATAGTTCACCAAGAAGTGAAATGTTGTACTCAATTTTTTATACTGGGATAGTTCAAAATTTTAAACGCGATTTTTTTTTTTTTTTTTTTTGAGTCCTATTCTCCTATTTGGCTCTAATGCATGAGAAAATAAATGGGGTAAAATTTTATATCATTTCAATAATAATTGGGCTTATTTATTTATTTATTTACTGTCTTTAAGGGCCCTTTTTTGGAATACACTACTTTACGCATTTTAACAATCGATGTTAATTCGTTTGACATCAATGTCACCCGATCAAATTCAGGCACGAGAAAAAATGCCTCCAAACGAATCAATGTCGACGATTCTATTAACAAAATAGTTTTATAACTTTTTCCATTTTTTATAAACTGCATTAAAAAAGTTTTTTGGCAAGTATGTCAAGGATACCTATATTCATAAATTATTCTATGTTATTCTATATAATGAAGATTCAATTTTGAAGATATCCTAAAACAATTCTTAATTAATATTTGCATCTTATACTAGGCAGCAAATTAACTTGACACTGGACGTCACTACGGGCGGAGCCAATGAGAGCTCACAAGCAGTCAGAGATCTCCTCTAATTCGCCAAGTAGGCTGTGACGTTTTATCTAGCTCGTTTTTCATAGGCTAACGTCACGCTGACGTCACGATGATTTTGTCAAGAAACGTTGCAGTTTAGTATAGTAATCATTGCTCGCATCTCAGGAGATGCGTCCGTTATTTGTATTATGTCGTCTATTTGTAAAAATGACAATAACAGAACTGTTAGTAATCAAGACTGAAAATAAAAAGGCTAATGTAAAAAATTCTCCATAAAAACCATTAATATTATTAAGGGTTTTTAGAGATATATTCGGGAATTGTTGTTTTAGCATTGTTGTTCAATGTATTTTATTTTAAACTAAGGTTTTATAGAACGGAATTTCGATAACAGTAATAATAATGAAAGAAATGCCGAATTAAAAGTAAAAAAGACTAAATGAAGTGCTTCTACTCAGAATTATCAATATTTATTCTGTTAAATGGCAAATGATCAAATAAACTTTGTGCTAAACTATATTTGAAGTTAAAAATCAACGTAAATAAAGCACAAATTAGGTAGAAATTATAGCAAATAGCTATTTCAAAGCTACAATGGAGCCCCTTCCTCAGTGCAAAAAGCTCAGCAAACAACATGAAAGCTGTGAGAGAAATGCTATTTACTATACTTTTTACCTAATTTGTGCTTTATTTACGTTGATTTTTAACTTCAAATATATTCATTCTGTTACTCCCTGTAAGAGTATTTTCTAAAATGTCTTTTTGTCTTTTCTTTTTTTTTTCTTGCGAAAACGATCTGAAATCGTATACAAGAACTTGGAAAGATTTCTCACTAAGTTGCCACTGAACTTATGAGGAGCAAAAAAGATTGTTAACAGTTCGAAATTTTATTAAGACTAGCTGCCAGGGCAGCTAGATTAGCTTCCTGTGGCATGTTGATGCATAATGTCCCCCCGCCACCCAACTCTTACCTCATTCTGATGTGCTATATTTGATATAATTCAATTTTCATAAGATTTTAAGACATTCTACGTACGTGGCCCACTAATGCCCAAGCAGCTAGCTGCGTGGCCCGGCGTTGCACGGGCGCCTCTCGCCTTTAATGTAGCAAAGAATGTTTCAAGAAACTACTCCCCGCCAAGGCGGCTCGCTAAGAGGCGCTTCACGTCTTCACTTTTTTCCTGCATCAAAAAAATCATTCGAATTAGTGAGATGCTTCGCGCCTTCAAAATGGTGAGGAAAGTTACAGCAAGTTCTGCTCGCTCAAGGGAAAGAAGCAGACATATATACTCAGTTTTTAATATAAGAAGATGGCTTTTCAACAAATGAATGTTTCAAAATATTACAAGTAGCTAGCGATAAAAATACTATGTAAGTCGCCCGCTTATGAGTTTCGTGTTTGATTTAGTTAAGCCTTCCTTCAAAATTCTCATAATCATTGTTATCACTGTTTCATAGCAACCACGTTTCAACAATGGATTTCATATTTAATCATTTATTAGGCTTAATCGCTTTAAATTTGACTACTTATTAATTGATATCTTCGCTAATTAAAATCGTATAATTATATAAATTGAAACTAATGAAGCCTGAAAAATTACCTATCTATCGGTACCTGGTTCGACTTTCAGTTCATTGGCGTTCAGGAGAAAGAAGCGTGACATAGAAAGAAAGATAGTTAGAAAAAAAGAAAGATACTCAGTTTTTAGCCTACTTTCCCGTTAAAAATAAAAGAAAGACGAAAAAAGTATTAAAAGTAGCTTAATGCATCTAAAAAATATCGCCAAGTTAAAAAAATATCGCCAAGTCCAAAAAATTTAAATTATTATTAATTCAAGTTAAAAAAATAAAAAGGTAATATGAATATCGAAAAATTAAAATTTTGAAAGTAGGGTATTGAGATGGGGAATTTGTGTGTCGGTCGGTCTGTCGGTCTGTCGGTCTGTCTGTCTGTCCCCCCCCCCCTAATAACTTTTGAATGAACATTCCGATTTGGACAAACTTTTTGTTTGTTGGAAAGATCTCGGCGAGTACAGCTCATTCCCATATTTGATTTTTCGATTTGAACAATTTTTGGTTCAACTTTGAACCGTTCAAATAACTTGTCCCGCGATGCTAACTTTTGAGTGAACAGTCAGATTTGAACAAACTTTTTTTTGTTCGAAAGATCTTCTCAAGGATACTTCATTCCCGTATCTACATTTCCGATTTGAACAACTTTTCGTTCAACATTGAACCGCTCAATCAAGCTGTCACCCCTAATAACTTATGAATGAACAGTCCAATTTAAACAAACTTTTTTTGTTCGAAGCATCTCGGCAAGGATACTTTATTACCGTATTTAAATTTTCAATTTGAACATTTTTGGTTCAACATTGAACCGTTCAAGCAACCTTTCCCCAACTAATATTTTTTGAGTGAACCGTCCGAATGGAATAAACTTTTTTTTGTTCGAAAGATCTCGGCGAGTACAGCTCATTCCCATATTTGATTTTTCGATTTGAACAATTCTTGGTTCAACTTTGAACCGTTCAAACAACCTGTCCCGCGATGCTAACTTTTGAATGAACTGTCCGATTTGAACAAACTTTTTTTTGTTCGAAATATCTTATCAAGGATACTTCATTCCCGTATCTACATTTCCGATTTGAACAATTTTTCGTTCAACATTGAACCACTCAATCAAGCTGTCACCCCTAATAACTTTTGAGTGAACAGTCCGATTTCAATAACCTTTTTTTTTTTTGTTCGAAGGATAGCAAGGATACTTCATTACAGTATTTAAATTTTCCATTTGAGCATTTTTTCGTTCAACATTGAACCGTTCAAGCAACCTTTCCCCACCTAATAACTTTTGAGTGAATCGTCCGAATAGAATAAACTTTTTTTTTGTTTGAAAGATCTCGGAGAGGCTTTCCATATTTCGCTTTTTGATTTGAACCATTTTTCGTTCAATATTGAACCGTTCAGAAAAAAAAATTAACATTAGCGTCTACGGGGAATTTAAGTTGAATGTTGATCCTGAACTTAAAGTCGGATTTCCTTCAAACTAACTTTGTAAGAAAATGGTTTTGATAAATAATGTTGGTAAAGTACTTTTCTGAGAAATCTTCTGTGAGGACTCTGACCGCGAACATGGCGGAAATGCAGGCTCAGAAAAAAAAATGACTGAACGTGCAGACGATTTTTTGTTTATTTGTTCATTTGTTTTATTTTATTTATTATTATTATTGTTTTTTTTTTTTTTTGCAGACGATTTTTTTTGTAACAAAACAAAACGAGAACATTTTATTCTTTATTTATATTTAACAACTGGCAACGGATTAAAAGTGAAATTCGAGACATTTTATTAACGGACGAGTTTTTTTTTTTTCTTTTTTTTTTTTTTTTCTTTCTTTGATAAAGTGTGTTTTGATGCTCTTTGTACTTTTATTTATTTATTTATTTATTTTATTATTATTTTTTTTTCTTTTTTTGAAAACGATGGAAGATTTTTTCTACGGAGGAACTGTAACAGTTACACTCTTTAAAAGGTGCGACAAAACTTTATTTATTCGTGAATTACTTTTTACGTGTCTATTTCATCTGATGAGAGGGGTATATTTTGCTTTTCGAAATCAGCTCTAAGTGCTAAAAAGGTATGTTTGACATAATTTTCAGTCTCAGATAATCAAGAAAATAATGATTAGATGCGAGAATGCAATGTCGATGTACGGGAAAGTAGGCTCGTTTAGTTCTTGACAGAACTTCTTGTTAATATAAGTAGATGATGATATTACGATTTCAAAATTTTCTTTATTTTTACGAAATAAATAAATGAATAAAACAAATTAAATTAAATTAATTAAATTAAATTCTAGAAGTTTAAAATTAAAAAAGTGAAATAAAATTTGAGGAGACGTTTTCTCTTCTTTCTTTTTTTTTTTTTTTTTCATTTATGAGTCGGAATATCACAAAATATTTCGAAATTCTTTCTCGATATTTTGTTGTTTGAATTATACTTTTTTTGCTGGTGCAGATGTAAAAAAACAACCCTTCACCTTCAGTCAAAACTATTAGCAAAAAATTGTTATAGTCCTTTAGCTATTACTAACCAAGCGTAAATAATGTGATTTAATTAAAACTATTGTCAGTCGTTTTATTATTGTCTTGATTTTATTTTAAACATTTTAAAGAATAAAAATTGCTTGATAACAATAAATGATCTAGTTTCTAGTAATAAGTTAAAGCTATCACTTGCTCTTTGCATTGATTGTCTTGTTTTTTTTTTTTTGGTTAAATATTCAGGAATAGAGCATGCAACTCCGCCTTTAGAGCAAAACATTAAAAAAAAACTGATTTCACAAATATGTAACGTTTGCATAGCTCGAATAAAATATTGGGAAGCAACAAAAACATTAACCAGAACAATAGAATTGAAAAACCGAAGGCGATCGCAAAAATCGACATCTCCGCATCCGACATCCCCTTATCGACAGACCTCGACTTCCCAACTATGACAAACGACTCGTTTGAAGATGTCGCCCTTTTCTCTTCGATCGTCTGCCCTCATCCTTTTTCCCGCGATTTTTCGGTTCCCTGGTACAGTCCGGTTCTGGGCGGGACCGACATGCGAAACTTCCGCGGTAGCTCCAGCCTCCCCCAAACGAAAACTATTCCTTTTTGACGTTTGCTTCCAGGGGTAATAAATGTCCGCACCGCTGATAAAATCGCATTTGTCACCTGGTTCTGTTAATTACAGCTAATGACGGGCGACGGGCGACGCCCAGCTAACCCCCTCAGATCAGGGTAATGACGTCGTTAACTTTGTTAACCCCTCTCCTCTCTGCACGCGAAAAGACTTTTCTTCGCTTTGCCACCCCCCTTATAGAATGGCTTTTGTGTTGTGTATTCCGAGAGGATGGATCTAATGGCAGACACCGAATTTATACCATTGGAAATGGGAGAAAGAATTCGCTGTGAGTTCGATTGTGGTACTTTTTTTTTTTTTTTTTTTTTTGTAGAATGTTTCGTGGAACGAGTTATTTTGATATTCGGAGCTTAAAGTAGACAAAGTAAAACTTCAGAAAATTGATAGATCACTGATTAAAAATAAATACATAAATAAACAACAAAAACTTGGTATAAATATTGATAGATGAGAGAGGTATCATGGAATAAAAATCATATTTATTTCTATAATTACTTTAACTGGTGTTTAGATAAAAATCACCATATCACCATAAGCATTCTATCACTTAACTCTAATAAAGTACCACTTTCAAAAAAGGAAAAATACTACTCATTTTGTTGTGACAAAAAAAAAGTATTCAAATAAAAAGTTGCAAATAGACTAAAGTATGGAACTGTCGGGCAATATGAAATAGATGGTATTAAACATTTCAAAACTTTGAACGCTTGGTTTCTTTTGCTGTTATGGAGCTTCCAGCTCTTTGCATTTTAAATTTGATCTCAGTTGATCATTTAAATCTCTTTCTTTTATACGGGGAGTTGGTTGCTTTCGAAAAAGATTCCACTTTTCTACCTCTATTTGATAATTTCTACTTTTTTGGAACTAACTATGTGTGGGTATGACGAAGCTGTCGACTTAGACATAAGGCACGCCTACTTTTAGATAATTTTTGAACGAAAGCCTCTCTTTTACATTTTTTTAAAATTAATGTACCCAATTGGGTACATCTAGAATGAAGAGGGTTTTAGTATTTTTTGTATACATTTTTTTTTCATTTTTTAAAATTGAATTAACACCTTGCTGATATTGTTACTAAAACCATGCTTTAGTATTCGCTTCATTTTTCTCTCCCTTCATATTTATTTTGTTTTTTTTCCCTTTCTTCTTACATGTGTATTTATTCTGATCTTTTCGTTATAAAAGTTGAATAAGTTTCAATCACTCATGTTCTATTTATTCTGTTCTGTATTAACAGTATTCTTCAAATAATGCCTGAATAGGGTGCTTATGTCTTGCTCTGATAAAGAATATTTCTTTGAAAAGAACTGATTGATATATATTTTATACATAATCCTTCTTTTATTTTGATCCTTATGTCATCAAGAGGCTTTTTCCCACCGATTGTTACAATATTAGCTAAAGACATTTAGGTGCCATTAGCATCGAAAATAGAAAATAAATTTTATGAAGGAAAGAAGCTGGAGGCTGCGAGGGGGGTTTGGAGGGTCAACACACAGTAGCCTTTAATTTTCACACGCATTGCTAATTCTACTATGACATTTTATTTCCATGTAAGTACTTTAATTGCAAAATCTTTACCCCCCTCCCCTTGAAAACCTTCTAAATCTTGTTAAAACTACGAAAGATTCACACGCAGAAGTACATTACCGCTGTGAAAATATTTTTTGACATAAGGATCAAAATTTAAAAAGTAATTATGTTTAAAGCTATAGTTCGGTTTTCTTTTTATTTTTTGAATGAATTTCTTTATCAGTGTAAGACTTTGTAGAACCCTAAATATTTTCATTACTATTATTATAAACCTTCAACCTTATTGCAAATACATTATTAGCGATGTTCTTGGTAAAGCCATAATTTGCTGCAATTACTGTCAAAAGTGTCCCCTCTCAAACCAGAAAACATTGCACTTCCTCTGAAAAGTATGGTGGAAATTAAAAAACATCTTTCTTCACAGTAATAAGGATTTAAAATTCAATATTATCATCTGACGTTTGAAAATATCGTCGCCACCATGCTAGAATAACGAATGTGAAAATTGGCGCTTTTCAGGAGAGCCAAAACACTGCATATAAGTTTTTCCCACCTGACGTGTTTGGTTATTTTCAATTTTTAAACTTTTATAGATATCTTTAAGTGTAAAACTATCGTTCGAAGGTATCATTTTAGTTTTAATTATTTGTAAAATTCGAACTTGAAAAACGCAATTTTTCACACTCGTTATTTTACCATGGTGCCGACGATATAACCTAAAATTTTAAAACCGCCACATGACGACTGAAATCTTGTTTGACATTTCGAAGAAAAAAAATCTCACTTGAAACTATAGTTGGAAATTGAAAAAAATATTCTGGTGTTGTTCGAAGTTACCTGAAATTTAAGAAAATATTTCACGAATGAAAACTAAAAATATAACCTGAAGCTGAAACCCGTCTTAGCACGCCCGAAACCTTGACTAAAAGTTAAATATAAATTTGAAAAAAACACACACGATGTTGAAATTTTCGAAAATATGTACTGACACATAAAAGTCTACCATGACATTTAAAATTATCGTATGACGTGTATAAATTTTGTTAAATAGCATCGGGTGAAATGATTTTTTTTAAAAAAGTAATACTTCCGCTAAATATCACTGGGAGATTCATCGACATTATTGTTTAGTTTGTTTTAGTTTAATTTAGACTATTACCTAGTTGAGAGATAGAAAATAAATGAGCAAATATAGCTCTAATGGTACCTTTTCTTTTTACTTTGACTATATAAATAGACGATTCTGTAAACTACCGACTCGTGTTACAGATGAGCAGAGAGAGAAAACGGAATTGTACCTGTTTTTCTCCCTCTGTAATTCGAGTTTCTTTACGTGCGTAAGCTTAATGCTGGGAAGTCCAATTGCGTTGCGTTCGGTTTGAGAGAGCATTCTTTTGAAGCCGATTTCAAAGGTGAGAAAGAAAATACTGCAAGAAAATATCTTTTAAAAAACATACAAAAGTGAATAAATAAATAATTCTTTTTTTTCATTGACCAAAAAGATAATTTATTTTAAGGCTTTATTATTTGTGTTTAAAAGACTTTTGCCGTCTTTAATATCCGTCTTTGATATTTTTTAAAAATTACTTTTCTTTTTGTTCAGACATTCATTTTTATATATTTTCATATTTTTAAAAGCAAATTCTTTCTAAATATACATCATTAGTATCTATCAATTAATTAGCATTTTTAAATTTTTTATAACTGAAAGACAAAAATGGCTGGAAAAAAAATTCTGCTATACTATTTTTAAACTACGAGTAATTTATTTTTTCTGCAACTCATATTGTAATTATTTGTAAGTTCATTCTGAAGTTCTTAATTCAATAGTATTTTTAATGTTCCTAAAATTAGATGAGGCTTTAAATACGGGATTGCTACAGCTTACGTGTGTTTTGCGTTTACTGAATGAACACACATAGAAAGAATGTTCTCTGTTTCACTCAAGTCCAACTGTTGTTTTTTTAAAGTATACTTTTGCTTTCCAGCATCTGCAGCTTCCGATGAAGTGGCGAGGCAGCATCAGCAAATGGTGTCAGCGCTCTCATCGATAACGAAACATCCTGGAGCACCAGGTAGGTAAAAATATCCAATATATAAAAAATGAACAAATACACAGAGAAGTGAATTAAGGTTTTTCAATATTGATTGTTCAAAAGTTGCAAATGGGGGAGTTTCCTTCAGTCAAAAGTCCTACTTTTTGTTACTGAAATTGAAAGAATGATATAAAAAAATAACATGGGCCCGGAAAATACTTTAATTTTCACAACAGTTTATTTTTTATTATTTTTTTTAAATACCCTACCTTGAAAATGGGGCGTGGTTTTTGTGACGTCAGTGGTGCACCTAACAGCTCTCTTACCAATAATAACACCATTTTGCTTGACTTGAGTTGTCCAATCGCAGGAATCGGTGACGTCACGACCTTCGTCATCTCACTACAACCAATTAGATTTCGCGCTTACGTGCACCACTGACGTCATGCGCAGATGTTTTTTTTTTTTTTCGGAATAGCATCTGCGCACCGGTTAAAATAATTCATAAAAAATATATAACTGTGTCAAAGAATAAAAAAAATGGTCAATTCCTATGTTTTGAAGAATGCTCTTTCAGAAAAAATACTTTTGAAATTTCGGAAACTCCCCCATTACTGCAGAGACGTGTTTCACAGGCACAAATAGCCCGATGTAGACATCAAACAGGTTTAAAAGTGCTGCTTTTTAAGAGCTGCTGGATCAAGCCTCTTCATTTCCAGGAGTTTTAACCCAACATTTATTAAGAGTTATCAAGATTGTAACTCTATAGTTTACCGTGTAAAAAGGCTATTCAAAGCCACAAGCAGTAGCCAAGCCTCTAAAGGAAATGTTGAATACATATTTAATGACTAAAAATAGCAATTAAAGTAAACCAAAATTTTTTAAAGTAATTCATCATGAATTTGTAAAGGTTATAATAGTTATAAGCATCAGAATAGCAAGAGTTTCACTTTGAAGCAGCTTCTGATTTGCCTTCTTTGTTCACTAATAAAAGAACTTAATATTGTAACTTAAACTGGTTAACTATTGCAATATTTTCTGTATCAAAAGAAAAATAAAATATTTATTAATGCTTGGGATAAATGATACTGAATCTACCTGATAATTAATTATTTAACACTCATTAAAAAGTTTATCTCTCCTTGCATTTTTTTTTTTCATTATTAGTAGAGTCTTTTAATTCATACGACACTATAAATGGATTTTTCCTATAAAATGCAAATTAAATTTCTCGCTAAATTAACTCATTAAATTCACTTAATTGTATGAATAATTGACTACAATAATGAATTGCATAATGTTATTTCTGTAAACTAATTTAGGAGAAATTTGATTATCTCCGGCTAAGTTTTCTTGATTTTTTTCTTCATAAATTAAATTTTCCTCGGTTATAGTGGTAGAAATATCAGCTTCTGAGTGAGAAATTTAAAGATAAGTTACCCTTAATAAGTTTAATAATAAAGGGACGAAGTTAGTTTTAGTCCTTTAATTTTAATTTAGATTTAGCTCAAGAACCTTGTATATAGAAATCCATTAATCCAGACTAAAAGTGGATCCAGGTCGTTCGAATTAATGAAAGTACGGATTACATAAAATAAGTTATAAATAGAGCCAATGTAAATAAAAAATTGTATTTCGAATTCAATAGAATGAAATATTAAACTGCACAAGAGAAAATTACAAAATTACATTACAAAAATGCAAAATATGGGCTACAAAAATACATCATTATGTTAACCCGCCATTTATTCACTCATTGTATACGCCTAAAATTGCTGCCAGGATTAAGCGAACTCCAACTTAATTGGATCCGGATTTATGAAGATTTACTGAAATCCAATGGACAATTTTTGAGGTAGCAATGTATTTTTTTCCCTTCTCCATTTTGAGGGAGTATTTATTTTCGGAGTAGCTCTCTCAAAGCATACATTGATAGTTTTTTTTTTTGTATTTTTAAATTTAATGGCAGCATTTATGTGGAATTATCTCTGATGTCATTGTTTCAAAAACTTGTAATTTTTTTTTTTTTTTGATGCAAAGTATATTGGATAAACGAAACTTTTCGCTAGAACTTACGCTTTTATAAACTTAGACCCAGATAAATGTTAGATTAGCATCCCTCTAGTTGTGAAATGAAAAATTTCCTTTTGAAAATGCTCCCTACTTATTACATCTAACTTCACACACTCATTCAAACTCCGGGTTTTCATTAGGTTTTGATTATCGAGAGCATACTGAAAACTTTCCCTGGATTCCCGAACAGATAACCAGAAATCAAGCGCCCCGTCTGCTTTCAAAAATTACCCCCAACAACTAATGGTCATGATATCTCTTTGGACAAACTTTTCTCAGTGTGGAATGTTTCATTATACTAATAAACGCTTCCTATTCTTATTCATCTTCTGGGTAGACATCGGTAGTAATTACTTTATCACCTTTCCTCGGGATAGGTTCGCCATCGCCAGTCGCCTCAAGGAACTATCAATCAGACTTGATAAAGACTCAGCCATTCCTCCACAATCGCTTCTCCTTCCATGGCAGGAGGATTTGCATTTGCCAATTGTTGTAGCCCGAATCTGGCGGAGGTCTCATCAGGGGTATGATTTATTTGGGGGCGTCTTTACGCGTGGGCATCTTCCACCTCAAATGTAATTTTGATGGGGTTTCCATTAAAAGCGCATTAATGCCATCTCGGTAATGATGTGGTCGCTCGCTGCAGCTCTACAAACTATGATGTGGGCATTTTTCGGACCGCGGTCAGTGATTTGGTATTCATTAGTGACCCTCATTTGGTTTATGAGTCCGTCAGCAAACCGTGGCCGCGGTTTGACTTTTGAGGCGAACCAAACTGATTGCCAGAAGGACCCGTGTCGGACATTGCGTGAATGATGATTATGGGATCCGTTGCGAATGTGAGTTTGGGAATCTTCGTTTGCTCTTGTTTGGCCTAATGTTTTCCGGGAGACATCTAAACGCCCCTTATTATTTTAAGATCGTAGCATTTTGTTCACCTAAAAAGTTAACATTTCAAATATTCAAGAATTATTAGGAAGTTTAAACATGTTAAAATATTTGAATTCATACAATATAAAATTAAGAGGAAAGTGGTTCTATATATTTAATAAAATACGAAATAATAATTTTTCTCGGAAACCAGACAATATTTTTAGTGAAACATTTCGTTAACAGATGCTCATGACTAATAAAAGCTGTTATTAAAAATCGTAACTTATCTCACTTATATGTTTGCTAGCATATCGAGATTAATATCTGACTTAAAAATAGGGAAAATTCATTATTTTATTTATTATGAATCAAAACAAGATCAAATTATTTCTAACATTTATTTTTTTTTTTACTTTATTATTCGTTTGTATATGTACTGTAAAAATCAACACAAATTTTAGGGAAATCTTTGACTAAAAGACACTTGTATCTTACAAAATTTGTCCACATAAAAGGAGGACCTAAAGTCATGAAAATTCAATGTATTCTTTTTTTTAATTTATATAAACATAGGATAAAAATAATTATAAATATTTAAATAAAATACACAATGATTTTTTTTCTATAAAACTTATTTTATTTACATTAAAACCATTCATTTAAGGATTCTTTTGCCCCGTAAAATTAGCTTGCATAATTAATAAACTCGTTATTTTCTCCTTTTCAAAGTTTAGCTAAAAAACCTGAATCACCCTTTCCGATATCATTTCGCTCAAAACATAAGCTTTATTATCCTAAATAAATGAATTACAAATATTTATTGAATAATAATTAAACCATTGCATTCAAAATAACTTCATACTTTTTTTAAAAAATGGTGAGTTATTAATAATAAAAATAGTAATATTTACTTTTAGTTAACTGTTTTTACTTAAACTTAATGTTAATAGTTGAACACTGGAAACGCTGCCGACTTTTTACTTTTTGCAATGAATAAAAATTTAAGTATGGTAAAGTTCCTCCTCTTTGGTCATTCTGGTTCTCCTAGGCAACTAAATCTTTAACCTTAAACTCTCCTAGGATTCAAAACGAAAGTTTTAACTTTTTCAGTAAAAACATTTTAACTAAGCCGCTTCTTTTCTTCCCCTGACCCAGAACTCTTTTGTTCAAAAATATTGGGAAAAAAAATCATGAATTATATAATCCAAAGAGCCAACAAAATCTAGTTATTCAGAGTTATTTTTGCCAGGCACTAGGTCGATTGCAGACAAAGCAACATTCTGCGTCTTGGAAATTCTGTTTTGGCAAACTGTCTGTAATGTATAAAAAATAGCAGCCTTGCCATAATTTTGACATGAATATTGAAATTTCATTCCTTGCTCATTTTATGTTAACCCTTTTTTAGGTCCATTTTCATTGAATAAACATTTATGTGTGACCGACTTTAGTGATTAAATAAATATCGTTAGGGTGTAAGCCATTTATAAAAGCAGTTTTTCTTTAGCGTTGCACTAACGATGCCTGTCTTTCTAGACAGAGTTTTGAATTTTGGCAGAAAATGAATTTAATAGTTTAATGTTTGTCTGAAAGTAAAAGAAGACATAAAGTAAATCAATAGCAAGTAACAAAACAAAAATTTTGAAGTAATGAACGAAAGTATAAAGAAACGATTGTAAATGAGTTGACGGGGAAAACTACAATACATGAGACTAAACTGCTCTGAAAGGTAAAAAATAAATTCATTCTTTGATCCGCATCTTCTTTTAAATCTAATTTTTAAAGGTTTCTCAAAATTATAAAATGTGATTATCTTTGAGCCAACGCGATGTTTTTAATCACGTAATGCATGTTAATTTTATTTAATTACAGATGGATTTATTGAAAGCAGACACAATCTAAATCTATGATTCTATTTGAGTCATGATTGCATAGCATCGCATCATTTACTCATTTATGTATTTATCTAGTTGAAAATTATCAGTCTCTTTTATTGCAATGCATTCTAAAAAATGGAAATTACCGAAATTGGAATTTCGGAACAAATAAAGCTTAGTGCAATTAAAATATGTCACCAGAACTTCGACACATTAAAAAGCTTAATAAATTGCACACCCTTTCATTTTTGGTCCCATGCTAGTTCAGAGATGCAAAGCATTGAAGGATCTACATTTGTACAATGCAAGAACCCACAAATAGCGTCAGTAAACTTCAATGAAAGTTCATCCGTTAAAATGCTACCAGGATACAACTGGACTCTGTCCTGCACTTGATAGCCATTGATGTGTGCCTCAAAATTTCAATGGCGGAAACATGCATTGACCATACCATTGTGGCTGACCACAGCGTCAGGATGAAAGAGGATGCCATTCAAGCACCCTTCCCCAATCAGTGTGAGCAAGCACTACAAAGGAAATGCGGTTCAAACAATCGGAATAATATAGCGAGACAGAGTACAGCGGGTTTCGGTTCTGGTAGCATATTGATCCCCTCCCTCGCCGTGTTTCTGACAGTGTAATGCCTCCTTTTTCGAAATACACGAATAATTAATGTTCTCCCAGTCCAAATCATGACAGTTGTAGGAGAAGCGCTTTTTTTTTCTCTCCCTCCGCCTGTTTCGGTTTTGCTTTTGTATTTACTTCCAAGTCTTTACCTCAGAAAACAACGCTCGGGTTTGTCGGCATATAAATCATCCGAACACGTGGTTTTCTGGGACGTAACAGCTCGCCCCTTTCTGGGCGAAGGGGGAGGGCGAAATTTCCACCTAGCTGGAGTAATTAGCGAAACCAAGAAACAATGAAGAGAGAGGAGTTAAAAAACTTATTACGTCTGATTGCGTTGATTAAACACGCCGAGACCTAATTACTAGGTAATGGAGGGTAATTACTGCGTGATATTATTTTTTTGTTTTGTGTTTTTTTTTGCGTTTTCTCTCTTGGCGAGGGAGAAGTTTCCTCCTTTTTCCACACACTCCGTCCGAATTTGAAGGCGTGTTGTCGCTGGCAGGGCAGGTTGAGAGGGGATTTATGTTTCCTTTTATTTCATTTATAAAAATTGAGACGGTAGAGTGCGACTGCTTTTTCTTATTCCTTAATTACGTCGCCTGAGTTTTAACGCCTGCTATATCTATGCTGAAAATTTTCTGTGTTGAGTTTGCAATGAAGAAATCAATCACTCGTTTGTACTTTTAAAGTGGAAATTGTTCTTAGTAGGCGTTATAAAGTTGATTTAGAATTGCTGTTCATGCTGGCAATATTTATATTAAGCAAACTTGTGTGATTTCAGGAGGTGAAGACTGTATGAGTACGGTTAGCAAAAAGTTTCAAAATGTATGAGCATTTCTTCGTCAAAATGCATGATGATTAAAAAAGAAAAAAAAAAAGAATAATAAAGTGATAGACTTTAAATGTTTCACTACTTATATATTATTTTAAAAGATGATTTTTTCAGTCAGTATCTTTTGCATTGACACTTCAAGTGGGAAGTGTTGTGAGGGGAGGAGGGGAGCAACAGAGAGATTATAACAACAAGTGAACTGCTGAACAAATGAACGGAGCAATATTATTTTCTATAACTAGTCCCGTTTCCTGGTCATACTGATGATGGACGTATTTTCATCTGGAGAGAGCATGATGATAGTAAATAATACTGCGTTCGAGCACAAAATGGTCGAATTTAGTGGTGCCGGTTTTCAGTTTTAGTTCCCAACACACATATGCTATGTTACCAGTTTCCTAAAGAAATTTATTTAAAAAAAAAACTATTTGTTGTTTGTAAAAATGAAATGTATAGTTATAATAACTAACTATTGATGTATGTACTTGCGTAAAAATGAAATATGGAGGAAAACTTTTTTTGCATAAATTTTTTCTTTCAATTCATTTAAGCAAATGATGACATTTTTTTTGGTCATAAATATGATTCTAATTCTTCAAAAATGTAGACTTAACTCAAAACAGAGCAGCTGCAGACGTTCATGATAATGACATTTCATACTTTGGATTTGCTATTTTAAAGTGTGTTTGTTATTTGAGGTTAGGTCAAAATTGACTGCGATATAAAAGTGCAATTAAATAAATAAAATTATTCTTAAGGAAATCAATGAAAATTTAATGTGCTCGTTTTTGTGTTCTGGAAAAGTTTTAGGAGCGACGCAAATAGATTTTTGTTCTGCGGGATTTTCTTTTCTTTGTTATTTATGTCGCACTTCGTCATTCTCTGTCATTTGGTCCATAACTATATTTTCACCAGTTGAAATTGTTTTTTGTAACAGAAACTCTTGTATGCAAATTTCTTTGAGATGCCCCATCTTGCATGTGAATTTTATTGAAGCTCTCCGTCTGACATCGCTGGTTCTTCTCCAATAGTATAGTTAACACAAAACATCTCAAAACCTTTCTTTCTGAAAAATAAATCTGTATCAGCTTCGTATTAACCCTTTAAGTGGTTTGCCCGAACGGTGTACGTGCTACCCGAAATTGGCCTCATCTGGTTTGCCCCGTACGGCGTACGGGCATCGATATTTTCAGATTTCCATTTCTGGTTTTCCCGAACTGTTCGGAAAATTGTAAACCTCAAAATTCACAGTAAGTGTGAGAGAAATTTTTGCATAATTTGTAAACCATTCATTACTGCATGCAGAATGTACTTGAAAAAAGCAAATATTTCGGGATTTTGTGACCAAAATTGTAAAATAAAAAATATTGTAAAAGCATTGAAAACGAAAAAAAAATTTCAAAATTCTTTATATTCTTATTATGTTAAGTATGGTACTTAACTATATGCAATAAAAAAATATGCCTTTTTTGGAAGCATTTCTGGCAAAATAATTGACCGCTTAAAGGGTTAACAATTCCCAATAAAAAAATCCACACGTACATACTGCAAAAAATGAACTGTTGTTTTGTTTTTAGTCTAATACTGGCTGCCGAAGTTCCAATTTAAAACTATAAACTGCAGTAATAAACTGTAAAACTAGCTATTTTATTGCTTCTTACTGTAAAGTTAGGAATTTTTTTTGGTCCGTATATTTTATATCCGTAAAATTTAGCTGTATTGTACTGTAAAAACAGCAGAATAATACTGGAAGCAGAGGTTCCAGCTTAAAACTGTAAAATGCGCGGCAATAAACTGTAAAATTTGCACTTTGACAGTTTATTTCTGTAAAATTTGCAATTGGACAATTTAGTACTATAAAGTTAGAAATTTTACAGTTTAGTAGCGTAAAATTAGAAATTTTTACAGTTTATCACTAAAAAATTAGCTGTATTATACTGTAAAAGCAATTCATTTTTTACAGTGTACAGCGCTCTTTAGATAACAGTTCCACTCTTTCCCACCTCAATTAACCCGCAGCTCATTGCCGATTCAGCACCACGCTCCATTCCTCAAAGATCAGTCGGTGTCATTGCGAATGCAATGTATAAATCAGAGTAAATGACAGGGCGCCCCGGTCCACGGTTGGCAAAGAGGAGCCTTCTAATGATGGGCAGACTAGACCCTCTTACAACACTCCGCCTCCTCTCGCGCGGTAATTTCGCGCCGTTTACCTGCCTACTTATAAAAAGACGGGGGGACTATTTCTTTCCGCCCCGCCCGTGCTCGGAGATGCTGCAGGCCGAACGTGACTGTGCAAAACGGATCTGCCCTCCGGCCGCGCGGAAATATACATCGTGATATCAATCCCACGGCGCGTTTAATTCGGTAGTGAAAGTTAAGGAGGAGTAAAAATAGCAGAACAAGGGGGTGCAGTGAAAAATACGCTTCTCTCCTTCGAAGCTAAAAGTAGATGGACATTGAGTGAGTTTGGTTATGTATCAGAGGGAATGTGATACGTATGGAGGAGTGGTAACTATTTGGCTTACAATGGCAGAAAATTATATTAAAATTGGCTTTTTGGCAGTGTCATTTTTGTTGCAAAATTGTAGGGGATCCAGGGGTGCAGTGTAAAATGCATTTCTTTATTTCATATTTAAAAGGACTGGCGTTGAATAAATTCAGTGCATGCGACCGGGACAAACAAAATGAGTATGGTGGAATAACTATTGGGCTTTTAGACTCTAAAACTTTAATTAAAATTTATTTCGGCAGAAATTTTCATCGCCAAATTGTAAATCAGAAATTACAATTAAAAAAATCATTTGTAAGGGTAAACGAAAATTTAAAAAAATATATCGTTCATTCTCTGACCTAGAGAGAAAGAAATTAAAGTCACATGTTAGAAACGAAAATCGTACACAAGAGTTTTAGAATGTCAAGGAATCTTCTCTCATGTTCAGAGAAAAAAGAAGTTACTGTAGTCTGACCCATAATTGAAATGAACAAGTTAATTTTCGGAGAGTTATTACATTATTAAAATTTCATTATTTGGTAGATCACTTTAAAAATAGTTTTTTTTTACATAGGTGAAAGTAAAAATAAAAAAAATAATAAAAAATGAGAGAAATCATAAAGGACCTGCTTTGTAGGGAATCGTTTTTTTTTCTCTTTATCTTCTCTTAATCGTTCTCTCTCTCTCTCTCTTTAGAAAATTCACTTTCAATAAGAATTATAAAGATTTCTTACATCTTTACCAAGTAATCAAAGATAGGAAAATGTGTTTCATTTCCGGTAAGAATTCTTATTCCATGTATCTTTTTCAACATTCATATTTAAGATTAAGAATAAAAATGTAAAATATATTAGGAAATTAAAACTTAAAAAAAAAAAAAAACTTTTACTTTTAAGATATGAAGCATAGAGTAACAATGGAACTAAAACTCAAAAAAAGGTTTGTTTATGGCTGTCAGGATGGAAGCAGTTTTAATCACTACCGTTTGGTGATCTCAACGGGGATCTAACATTTGGCCAAGCTCGCATACTTAGTTTAAAACGTACTTTAACTTCGCCATGATGTGGCGAGAAAGGTTTCAACCTTCATTTGACTATCTCTTTGTCAACTAGTCAACACCCAATTTCAGTCTTGTGAATAAAAGATCACGCACTCTAGTCTTCATATAACCTTTTTTTTTTTAATATTACACCTTTTTTCATTTAACTCTTTGATAAACTTATTGTTACTGAAGAGTAGAGTTAAATCTTTCACTGCATCATCAGTGCACAGTTAACTTCTGGACAATATCTAATATTGATTCGAATTGACAGTAATTAAGTTTCAATAAAAAAAAGTTTCAATTTTATCAGAGTCAAAATCGTATTATTTATTAAATCTTAATTTCATAGTTATCTTCCAGAAACAACCAGTAAACATTTGCTTTTATTTCTCACTAACTGGTATACAATTAACAGAGTAGATTTGTTAAGTTAATTAAATTACCATCAATGCAAGATACTTAACTGTAATCAAAGGATTCGTACATTTAAAGGGCATTGCTTTTCCGTTAGTAATGTTTTGACTTTAACTGACACAAGCGCTCCAAAAACATTTCCGAATAGACCCAAGACAGCAGGAGCGTGGGAACTACCTCGGGATCTCAAGATAAATACATCTATTTTCGGCTTTCACGGGTTACCTACCTCACAGCAGCTACCTCAATATTTTACCCGGATATCCTCAAAGACCTTCTAACATTTTTCACCATTACGTCTCATCTCCTTGACAAGCTAAATCCCTGAGTAGCAAAGGAGCCTTACTAACCAACTTCTGTCATTCTTCTCCATTAGTGACTTTCCCAAAACATCCCTGCAAACATCACTTGAAAAACTCTTTCTCGTTCCCTAAGTGCGTAATCACTTCGAATTTGATTCTGCGGTTCCTTCTAACTGCTCCCTCCCCTAATTTACCAACTGTCCCCGCCCTACTTAAAGAACCAATGATTTGCCCTCCTCTATTTCACCCTATCATCTTTTCTGCCCCTCTCCGCTTTTTATTCATCATTTCGGCAATCACACAGGTAGAAATCTCTATGTCTCTGCTGGTCTCAACTACGTGCAATAATAAGACCCTCGTCTTATTACTCTTTAACCTTTTGGAAGGAAGACCATTTCTCTTGAAGATGTTGTCTGTTATTAGCACATTGTTTGTTTGAAAGGGCACCTTTATCGCAATGACATTTGCTTGAAGATTTCTCTACTTCCAGCCTCCATCCCCCCTCCCCCCTTGAATACTTTTCCCTGTCTGGATAGTGTGACAAATGATCTCAGGGATACTTATTGTAATTACGCCATTTATATTTTATCAGTGGTTGGACTTTGGTTCCAAATTTATCTCAATTTCTTCGCGCGAATGTGGCATTTGAGGCATAATGTATTTATTTTATTTTATTTCTTTTTAGCTAGATCCTTTTTTTACTTCTTACTTAATCGCTATTGGCTGGCTTTCAATCTCTCGAATCAAAACTTCGCCTGTCATTTTCTCGGCAAGTTTTCTGACAATTCGCTTGCTACAAACTACAGTATATAGATTTACTGAACAGCTTTTTGCCTATGCATGAAGTTTCCTATGAGGTCTAACTGGGGATTAGAATGCTTTCTGCCACGTAAGTTCATCATGTATATTTCCTATAATAACCTTATTCTTGTTGTAATCAAGTAAATCTCGTCATTACGATAAGCAAATTTACTTACTTAGCAGTGACTTTTGAGTTAAGAGTTAATGCAAAAAGAACTGCAATTGGATTTTTTTTTATTTACTTCTTCTGTTTGCATTTTCACTTATTGCAGTGAGAATATTGTGTTATTCCAATGATTCTGGATTAGTTTTTGAAGCAAATATTTTACTCTATATTTAAAAAATCCACATAAGTTTTCAAAGAATTTTATTAATTTCTTATGGGTAACTTTTTGCATATGTTTCTTATAGGGGTCAACTAAAGGGAGATGGATTGAATTTTCTTCATTTCGTTGATCAGTTTTCTCTTAAAAAATAAAAGTTCAAAAATAAATTTTTGTTTGGGTTTTCATTTTCTGTAAGAAAGTAAAAGAGTCTAGCTTTTTTCTCCTGTATTTTGCCTAAACCAAGTTAATAAAAAAAATAATCAGTGAAATGTTATTTTAGTCAAGAGTTCTTCTTTTCTTTTCTTTTTTATTTTTTCCGTTTTTCTATAACCTACAGTTGACATGGGAACACAGTAAAGAAAAAAAAGGGGGGAAGAGGGGAATACATTCTTGACACAATTCATCTATTAAGCCTAAACTCTTTGAGATAGTGCAATTTTCTGATGTTAAAATACAGAAAAGTAAAGAGAGATCGGTTAATTTTTCTTGATTTCGTCGAATAAATTTGCTCATTTACGAAACATAAGTTCAATTGCAAATTTTTCTTTAAGAGAGTAAAGAAGTCTAGCTTTTTTCTCCTGTGGTTTTCCTTTTACTTACACAGACGATGTACAAAGACTGCTTTAGTTCCTTAAATTTATTTGAGGAACGAGAAAAGAATGCAGCAAATTGTGATGGATTGCAAAGTTAAGTGAAGATATAAATTATAGATATAGGATATGTCCTATTAATGCAATATATTAGAACATTTTCTATTCTTATCCGTGATAGTTATTGGAAGAAAACGCATGTGATAACTGGGGAATTAAATATGACCATGTATTAATTCAAATAGAAAATCTAAAAACTTTGATTTTCTTCAATGCTCTGCTCTCGAGATGAGCTAATTTTGGAATGGGTGAGCGACTTGTTCCAAGTTGTATGAAAATTACGAAACATAGTTATGAAATGTTGCCTTTTGTTTCTGAGAATTTAACCCATTAATGCCTGACATTTTTTTCCCAAAGATATTTTGTATACTGGTTACAAACAGTGTTTAATGGACAGGAAAAATAATTAAAAAATATCATGTCAAAAATATTTTTCTTATTAAGGAAAGAAAAATCGTCCCTTAAAAGTTACGATACACCCCAGAGAGTACATACTTTTTTTACTAAATTTTTTTTCTGCCTAAGATATAATATTTAAAAATACATTTTATAAGAAGAATTAAAATCGGCAATTAACATAAACTGGGAAGCTGGGAATACCTTTGAAAACTTAGCTTTTTTTCTTGAGATTGTCAACGATGGGATTTTTGATAAACATCATATTAAAACTGCTACAGAACACACTTTACAATGTTTATGCGCTGCAATCTGTTAATAACAAATTAAAACAATACCAAGGTACTAGTTGAACACTATTATTTGGTTGAAACGTTCATTTTGGGGACATTCAGATCCTTTTTTGGACCGTCCCTAAAAAAGGACGCTAGGCATTAATGGGTTAAAGCATTTTCTACGGTTTTAAGAAATTCAAACGACAGTTTAAAACCGGCAACTGCAACTTGTATCTTTTTTTTTTCTTTTTTCCCTTTTCAATGTGCAGATGTTTTTTCGTCAAGAAAAAAAAATTGTGTTAAGAGAAACTATATGCAATATAGAACTGAAAACATATTTGACTTAATTTTCAGAAGCATTAATGCGGTTTAAGATTCTTAGATAGTCTGTTAATATTAATTTCCTCAATTTTAAAATCTTTTATTTCAGCAACCCTAGTAAAAATAATGTAAAAAAACACTACTGCTGAAAAAAAAACCACTTTGATCCTAGTAAACCAAAATCATGTTAAAAACTAATTTTTAATAATCATCATAATCATGATAATTTTTATTGCCGTATTATTTTTTTCATTATTTTATTATTATTATTATTATTATTATTATTATTATTATTATTATTATTATTATTATTATTATTATTGTTGTTGTTGTTGTTGTTGTTGTTGTTGTTGTTGTTGTTGTTGTTGTTAAAGAATGCATGAGCTTAAAATTATTTGTTAAATTAAAAGAATTTATTTTTCATTTTGAAAAAACAACGACTGAACTCCTTGTCTAAGCCGAGCCACAAGACTTTTATCTATTTTCGCTTTATTATTTTTAATCTTACTATTATTTTTCACGTTTCAATCTTTTTATCTGAGAATATTCAGATAATTAGTCGCCGCTCCGCATTTAACTCTAGAAAGCAGCTACTCTTAAAAACGATTTATTCTAATGTTCTGGTAGAGCACGTTATTTGTTGTAATTCCGCTAATACAATTGAAATGGCTGTGTATAGTTCAAGATTAATGCTTGGGAACTTATGCTTTGTGAAATGGACCAAACTGAACTACGCTTGCGTATTGCTGTGATTGATACAGGCCGTAGAGTTTCACTAAATCTGGAATGCAATCACTGATACAATTCAGTAAGAACAACTTACTTTTAAACACTTTACTAAGTTTCAATGAGCTACAGACACGCTTAGTACTAAAATGCGTAACTTAACCCATTAATGCCTGATATTTTTTTCCCAAAGATATTGTGTATACTGGTTACAAACAGTGTTTAATGAACAGGAAAACTAATTTAAAAAATGTAGAAAATATTTTTTTTTATTAAGGAAAGAAAAATCGTCCCTTAAAAGTTACGATAGACCCCCGAGGGTACATACTTTTTTTACTATTTTTTTTTCTGTCTACGATATAATATTTACAAAGACATTTTATAAGAAGAAATAAAATCAGCAATTAACATAAACTGAGAAGCTGGGAATAACTTTGAAAACTTAGCTTTTTTTCTTGAGATTGTGAACGATGTCATTTTTGATCAAGATCATATTAAAACTGCTACAGAACACACTTTACAATGGTTATATGCTGCAATCTGTTATTAACGAATTGAAACAATACCAAGGTTCTAATTGAATACTATTATTTGGTTGAAATGTTCATTTTGGGGAAATTCAGACCTTTTTTTGGACCGTCCCTAAAAAGGGACGCTAGGAATTAATGGGTTAAAACAATACTTAAAAGCAAATAAATGCACTTTATATCTTGTAAGTTAGAAATAAAAGTGCTGGGAAAATCGAGTTCGGAACCATTGGGAAGTCAGAATTTCAAATCTTGTCTAGTGCCACAAATCGCTCACAGCTTTGATTTTTTTGCACTTTTAAATGTTTCAGCAACCGATTCTAGTTCATAAAGTCCTTAGGTGTTAGTCTTTTTCTCTCGTCTTGTACTTAGTTTTATTTTGTCGATTTTCTTCTCATTTTACTCGTTTTACTAAAAGTAATTAGCTTTGCTAAAAATCTAAAATTTTGTGTCCCGTCTGAAAGTGATGTTCAAAATATACTAAGTCGTACCACTTTAGCGATTTTAGTAGAGAAGGCGCGAAGCACAGTTTTGCCGAAGCTTCGGCCAACTGATGGCTGAAGCTTCGGCTGCTGCCCATATTGAAGTTTAGCATTCAATGCATAATAAATGCATGCAATATGATGCTATGCTCCATATGTATTATTAGCGTTACACAACCGTTTTAGCTTACTGTCTCATTTCTTAATCATTTCACTGGCAAAAGTATTTATTTTCGTTTTGTACTGGTAGTACAAGAAAAGAGGACGTTTCTAATTTTTTTTATTGAAAATAAGTTACATGAAGCATTTTTTGGAACATGAAAAACATATTCTATAAATAAGTTGATGCTTGAAATAAAACTAACTGATATGAAAATAATAAAACTAACTGAACATTAAATCACAGAAGAAATTGGCTTCTTTTCATTGTGTATCGTATTGCAATACATATCTAAATATTTTTAATTCAAAAATATTTAATTTAAGTTGAGCATGTTAGTCTTGTTCATGCATTTTGCCTTACTCATCATACAGTATTTATATTTATATAAAGTATTTAATACGTTTAATTTTAGAACTTAGATGGAACTAAGCTTTTTCTTTTAAGCAAAAAATGAAATCGAAGCTTAATGTCTTTCATCAAAAGTGTGTGTCGAAGGAATATGCACTTCCCTTGTACTTTGCTTGATAAAAAATAAATAAACATTCTGCTTCAATTTACTTTTCGTTACTTCTCGCAATGTTTTATAATCCTTATACTATTATCACTAATCAAGATCAATATCCACAAAATGGGTTATTTTTTTTACCATATTAATAAATTTAATAAAAACTGAAATTTTATAGTTCTAACTATAATTATCGCAATGACTTTTAAAAAAATTCTGTTATGGCTGATGATAAAAATTGACTTTTTTTTTGTAACTGTCATCACTAGAAATGTTTAAAGAACGCCACATTATACTAGCTCTATTTTAAAGCAAATAAAGTGTTCTTATAACTATTAACTAAATGTAATTTAATTTAACTTATATATGTATGTAAATTTCATAAGAATAAACAAGTCAATAAATAAGTTTTTAAACTAAATTGAATATACTATTAATTACTGAACAATTTCTGGTTCCATGGGTTCAATACACCCAATCATTTTAATTAAATATAATTTTCTTCTGAGACTAAATTTCATAATTGTGTATAGCTTAAGGCGACAAGGGACTATCATTTCTTTCTTTAGAAAATTTTCAATGAATTTCTTTGAAATTTGCAGCATAGCTATATATTGCTAATACTAACACGTATAAAAATTTTCATTGAAATATTTTAAAATTATTTTTTTTTTAATTTAAAATTTGAATTTTAACACTTTTTCTATATTATTCCTCGTGCCTGAAATTTCATCAAAATGACAAAATACAAGCAAAATTTGGAACATAAAACACCAGAAAATAAAATGATGGGAGTACTTTTTACATATATTGTGGTAAAAATTAAAAAAAAAAAAAAACTAAAATCTACATTTTTTTTTTTTTTAAAGATATCCATATTTCAATAAAACCTAGCAAATATATTCGACACAGCTAATAAAATAAAAAATTCCTTCCCAACAAAATGTTAACAAACTTCTTAAGTACGTGTCAAAATTTTTTTAGCAAATTTAAATAATAATTTTTTACACTAGACCAGTATGAAATTTGTAAACACGCGTAAAAAAATGTTTTGAGAAAATGAACATTTACTGTTTTACTGTTGTATATTTCATTATTAAATTAGTTTTTAATACAAATTCACCACAAATAAGGTAAAGCTATTTATTTACAATAGCAAAAGCATGTATTTCAATCATATAGTTTTTAGAAATATCATAAAAGAAAAATCGATTTTTTGACCATTTTTTGCTCATCTAAAAGTCCCTTCTCACCTTAAATTACAATATTTTATGTAATTATAATGGTAAAATAAAAATTTACAACATAAATTATTATAGGCCGAAGCAACGGAATTATGCCTCATGCTTCGGCCAGAACGAAACTTCCGTGAAACGGCTACGCAAAGACGAAAACAGCGGAAAATCTTAGTAAACAGGAAAAATCTCGGTATATGAAATACAGTAACCCCTCGTTATATCGTGCTTGTTGGGATGCTTGTTCGTGGTCACAAAGTCCTCCAAGTGAAACGATACCTCTAGGGGTGCTGGGCCAAGGGTTTGCAAGGCCCGGTCTGGTTCAAAAAAAGAACAGAGCGCTCTTCAGGGTCCTATCCCGGTCAGGACCACGAGTTCTGGTAGGTACAGGGGACACTGGAGTGTGTGTGCGTGTGTGTGTGTGTGTGTGTGTGTATAAAAACATGGCAGTTTTGATCATTTATTAAAAAGCTCATGAAAATCATTTTCTGACAAATATAACTTGTTTTTCTGTTATTTGAAACTAACGCGATATTTATTTTTTTCTCTTTGAATGTAATTTTTCGGTAGACAACCGAAAAATGCGATAGATCCGACTGACAACAAGACGCGATGTAACAAGGGTTTGTTTAAAAATATCTTCGTAAAGTAGCGAGGTAAGGACTAAAAATGCATCTTTCTGTATGCTTCTTAAATTTCAGCATGAATAAGGCACAATTGAATCGTTTATTTCAGAAACCCATCAAGTGCATTTTTTAAAATTTTCGGAAAACTGAAAAAACTTCCTAAATAAAGATTTCGGCTTGAAAAAAATAAGTAAAATATTTATTATCGTCTTTCAGAAATAGTTAATGCCTAAAGTTAGTTTAAAAATTTAATATTTTTTCAAGTTAAAACCTTTGTTTGGGTAGTTTTTTTTTTTTTTAAATTTCCGAAAGTTTTAAAAAGTGCACTTGACGAGTATCTGAAATAAACAATTCAATTACCAAAGGAATCGTTTAGGAACCACGAAGGATTCCTTTTTTAGTTTCTATAAAATACAACTAAGTTTCTCGCATTAGCAATAGAGATATAAAAATATTTTAAAGTACAGTAACTTAATTAATAAGAAAATAAAATTGAAAAGAAAATAAATAATAGCTGCTAAAATTAAGCATATTTGAACCGCCATTTTTAACATAAATTTGACTGTTTTAATATTAAACTATTTTTTTTTTATTTTGGGTATGTTCGGTTCAAAAAATTTATGTGAAAAAATTCAAACACCCGCGTTTTCAATAGCAAATCAAAGGAGAAAAATCTGTGTTTTTTTTCTTTTAATCTGCATCTTACTAATGCTACTATTGATTAAAATGCAATTTCTCTGAGTTTATTAAAAAATTGGGGAGAAAATTTAAAAAACTACTTTTAGCTGAGCAAATGAGAAAAAAAATATGAAGAAACTTATGATGCATAGGTTCAATTGTTATTTTCTTTAATTTGGATCCTTTTTTTTTTCTTTTTTTTTTAAACAAAAATGTTTTTAAAAAGTCATTAACATCCAAATGTTTGAAAAAATCAACGAAGCAGCCATGAAAATATGAAACACTTTCATTTCAAACGTACTCTCTTTGCATTGGAAATTAATTTAATATTTATATTTACTTTTTCTCAGTATGTGAGCAAAAAAATGCAGTAATTAGTGTCCGCTAAAAAAAATCTATTTCTGGGTTGGGGAATGATGATTGAAGAGCTAATTTTCTCCCTGAAATTACCGACAAATAACATAAACCACAACTCATAATTCACCGTACTTGAAGTGAAAAGCGGGAAGGGGGCTTCCCGTGCCAAAGTAAAAATGCAAAATAGAAAAACCTTCACTTTCAGAAAACAGCATAGATCTTAATTCATAAATAGCATGAAATAAAAGAATTGTTCTTTACGTGTTTCTTTCTCTGCATCACGGTTTCAAACTTTTAAAATTTAATCAATTTTCAGAACATCTGAATTTTTGT
>JAXGGA010006075.1:0-72685 GCA_038373865.1 Uloborus plumipes
TATTATATATTGAGTTTTACTGCTTACAATTTTTTTTTTTTTTTTAATTTTTGCTTTCTGGGTGGTTTTTTTTTTTTTTTTGGTGCAATTATCTCAAATAATAACAGCGGAAAAAAATTGGATATTTCCACTAAAAACAGATTTTTTACAATACTGAATCGCTTGTCTGTGAATCCAACTTCAACGTGTAAGATTTCTGTTTATTTTACAAACTATCCAAAGGTATTCAATTAATTGCAGTTTGTGTTTTTACACAATGCCGTTAAGCTTAAAAAACAAGTTAAATTTTCGTTCCTCATAAATATTGGATCAAAAATGATTCCAGTTAAAAATTTGTTAACTGCTTAATAATTAATCTCTAAAAATAGTTCTGTAACATATCGTGGGATAAATGTTGCAAGTGGGTAACTGCAATTCAGTTATTTTTCATACTGGCTCAAGAAAAACTCAGCACATAAATATTTTTCACAATTTGACGAGAATATAAACTCTTGAATTAAAATTATTTCAACTATCATTTCTAAATTTTGAAGAGAAACTTTCAATACTGAGCTTTGAAATTTTTTTCCGCAATATTTTTATTTAATTAGTTGTATTTGTGTCTTCTTTAAACCAAAACATTTCAATGGAATTTTTTATGCGCCTTTTTCACTTATACGACGATTTTAAATGGTCTCAGCACATTCCATAGTAAAAAATGATGGTATCATTCGTTTATGCGTCGCGACGCATAAATCTTTATAGCCATATCTTTAGAATGTCATATTATAATATTCATGCCATATCTTTAGAGCGACGCGTCGCTCTAAAGATAAATATTTCACTTGTGCACCGAATTTTACGTAAAATGTAAAAAATTTAATTTATTTTCTTTAAAAAATAAGCATTTTTCTTCATTTTCATCTTTAAGGCTACAGTGGACAAATAAAATTGATTTTTTTCAATTATTGATTTATATGTCTAAAACTTAGGGTGCTTGTATTATTGTATATTTACGACATCTAGAAGCATAAAAAACACAAATTAGTGCAAAAACAATGAATACTTTTTTTTCAAATTTCAAATTTAAGTATTTTTTTAACAAAATTTTAAAATGTTCCAGGCGTCGCAATTTTTTTTCAAACTTTGAATTTCCACTTAATTTTCAATCATTAGGCATGATGGCACAAAACAATGCATTAAAAACAATGTTTTATGAAATAGTTTATAAAAGATGGCTGAAAATAAAAATTTTCAGTTGAAAAAATCATATAAATTTTCATTTTCAGCCATCTTTTATAAACTACCACATAAAACATTGCATGTGATGCATTGTTTTATGCAATCATGCCTAATGATTGAAAATTAAGTGGAAATTCAAAGTTTGAAAAAAAATTGCGACGCCTGGAACATTTTGAAATTTTGTTAAAAAAATATTTAAATTTGAAATTTGAAAAAAAGTATTCATGGTTTTTGCACTAATTTGTGTTTTTTATGCTTTTAGATGTAGTAAATATACAATAATACAAGCTCACTAAGTTTTCGACATATAAATCAATAATTGAAAAAATCAATTTTATTTGTCCACTGTAGCCTTAATCTTTCGCCTTAATTGCGCATGGAAGGCACTTTTTCCGCTTGAACTATAGTTCGGAGAGGGACAATTATCTATTATGAATTGTTTTATAGGGACCAGTTTGTAATTAGGTATGCTGCAATTTTTCTTTTCTCTTAATCATTGTAGTTGCGTTACAGTAATTGCCGAACCGTAGTAATATGTCCCCTTTCTATAGAAACATTCTTATTCATTCTCTCATTAGAGCCTATGTTGCGTTTTGGTCCTTTAATTAGGCTTGTTCACTTATACGTCTCTCTCACTTATGCGCCTTTTCCTGTTGGTCCCTTGGACCGGCTCATAAGTGAGAGTTCACTGAATTTCTTTTAATTTTGCAGTTTCCCAATTGAAGTACTCAATTAAAGATTTAATTATATTGCTTGATGATACCAATTGAATACATCATACTTGTCGAAATTTACTACTGATTATGTTTGTTACATAAACCAGCCCCTCTTTATCTATTAAGTTTATGCTCAATAAGTTTACTGAAGTCAATAAAAATATCTCTTGGACTCCAGTAAATTATGGAGAATACAAAGCAGCAGTGAGCAAAAGTTTCTGCTCTTGTAAACCTAACTTTAAAAAAATAAATCAAGTCTGAAAACAAAAGTATTACTTCGTTCCTACATAGGACCATGGAAGCTTGTTCGGTAAAGGACTGACCTTGTAACTCGAGAGTTCCGGATCGATTCCGAACGGCCAAAAGATGCTCCACAATTGCTAATGATGGCAGTGGCATGTTAAATATGCCATGATCACAAAGACCTCTAAGTTCCTATTCCAGATAAATGAATCTGTGAGTGATGAACTAGAATATCGTTTAGCTTCTGTTTTGAATCTAAATTTTTGGTGTTGCTATCTATCGTGGGCTAGATGAGCTTAAATCAGACTTTCACCTTTATGGTGTTTTGTAAACCGTGCCATTTTCTTCCTTAAATTAGGTAACATTGTGTATTCGAGTTCGGATGTCTGAATGGCTAAAGCAACAACAACAAATACTTGAATTTTTAGAATCAGAGATAAATAACACCGAGTAATTTACAAGTACACAACATTTAAATTTCAAAATATTTATTGGAACAATTAAGGCATAAAAAAGGCAATTAGTATAAGATGCAACAAAACAAAGCAAAAATACATGAACTATTTACAAACATAGGACAAAACATACATTCAGAACATACAGCGGTAAGCTAGCAGGACCTAGTCGAAATATTTCTTGAAAAAATCACAGATAAGCAGTGAAACACATTCAGCAGCACTTTTATATGAACTTATAATTAATTTATCTACCTATTTTTTATGAGTTAATAACCGTATCTAGCGTATCCTAAACCTCCAAAGAGTCCAGCACTGTACCCTAAGCCGCCATATCCAAGGCTACCTAACCCAGGGCCGGCGTATCCTAGCCCGTTATATCCCGAACCTCCGTATCCGAGACCAGTCCGTTGACGCCAACGATTCCTGGTGCAGCCAAGACAGCAGGTGCACCCACAAGTCCGGCACCCAAGAATCCGGCTTCGGGTCCGGCATAAGGAGCGGAAGAGATCATCTTGACGGCAGCAGGGTCTTGGTTGGCTGTTCCGGGTTCGTTGGTCTTGACTTGTGCCCTGAATCCGGCATGGTCGGCGACGTAGTCGACGCGTCTGTGGACGCCCCTGGCATCAGTGAATCCGTAGCTGCCCTTCACGCCACTGGCTCCGTCACCGACTTCCTGCCTGTATTGATCTCCATGCTTGTCTTTAATGTTGTATCCAAACTTGTAAGGCTTAGGCGCATGATGTACAGGCTGTAAATATTGCAAATGTTATTAGATAATTTGTTATCTGTTGAAATTGCTTGCAGTTTGGCTCTGCTAGCTTGAACTGCGTTGGAAGGACAACGAAGAGTTTCAATTTGTTAAAGTAGGGACAAGGTAAAACCTTTTACTTTGCCAACAACGTACTCTTTATAAGTGAGTTCGTTCAAGGTGTCTCACTATTGGAGTCAACTACAGGTACATTTCAGCTTTTAGCGTCAATAGCTTTGATGTAGGTCAATTGCAAGCAAACACTTGAAATCAATTGATACTTATTGCACCTAAAAATATTGATCAAGACTTTAATATCTTTTTACATGACAGGTACTTAGAGGTCCTGCTTAGGGCTTCTATTTTTTTTTCCATCGGGGCTCTAGTCGAGGATTTTTTTTTTTTTTTTTAACTTTATCAGGAAAATTACTTACTAAATGAAATTGGTCCAAAAGCAAGAGAGGCTAAAAATAAATCTACGTGTTAAATGAAAATTTAAGAGAGCTTGATAACTTTAATTCTCATTTCAGGAGTTCACGAATAAACAGACTTTTTTGAAACTTTATGTAAAGCATTCAATAAAAAAAATCATATACTTACTTCTGGTACCAATGATCCAGCAACCAAAGACACCACAACTGTAGCAAAAATTACCTGCAAAACATAGTTTTAGAAGTAATACTCGCAATATTTTAACAGAAATTAAAGTATGTCTGCTCTTTTTTCATGTCATAAAATAAAGAAGATTTTGAGAAAAATTCATTAAATGTTTAAATCGGACTCTGATTAAAATTTCTAACTATCGTTCTTCAAAATCCCTTGCCTAATTACCGAAAGAAATCTCCGAAAAATATTTTTTACCTGCTAATGATTTTTTAATTAGGTATTTAACCTTACTTATATGGTTTTTAAATGTTATCCGGACAAATGCTATATAATATCCAGTTTTAATAAGTGCTGTATAAGAAAAGCAACTAACTAGCTGCATTTGTAAATGAGAGTTACTGGAACATTTTTAACTATGCATATTTCCAGTAATGCTTTACGCTTAAAATTACAGTTTATATTAGCCATTACTATACTCGGTTACTTTAAAATAGGCGTATCAAGTTTAGAAATTTCACTTCGTTTCCATAGAAACGGTATGAAAGAAAACAACTCCGCTCTTTTTTTATGTCCTGCTGTTGAAGCATTTCATTTATTTTATGTTTATCGAATTAGGCTTACGTTTTTATTTATATACTCATGTCTCATTTATTTCTCAACGTTTCATAAGAAATCTAGTCATACATAAATAAACCAAAAATTTCTGAGAAAAAGTTGTACTTTTTTGCGTTGATTTTTCAATAGAATAATAGTTTACGCACAAAGAAGAAATAAAATCAACAATTAACATAAACTGGGAAACTGGGAATAACTTTGAAAGCTTAGCTTTTTTTCTTGAGATTGTGAACGATGTTATTTTTTATAGAGATCATATTAAAACTGCTACAGAACACATTTTACAATGGTTAAGTGCTGCAATCTGTTAATAACGAATTGAAACAATACCAAAGTACTAATTGAACACTATTATTTGGTTGAAATGCTCATTTTGGAGAAATTCAGACCCTTTTTGGACCGTCCCTAAAAAGGGACGCTAGGCATTAATGGGTTAACCATTGTTGCAAAAGCTAAACGAGGAAAAAGTACATAGCACCGTAACTATGACAACCATCAGGAGAAAAGAGCGGAGAGTGGGAAATCAGTTTTACAGACGCCAGCTCTCGTTATACGGGGTATAATATACTATGATAATGATACCGGCACACAACTGAAGTACTGCGCTTTCACTTTGCAAAACTTTGTGGCGATTTGTGCAATAAAAATAATTACATTTCATATATATCTAAATCATACAGATTCATTTTACTATAAGCCATTTGATTACCTGAGAAAACATGACTGCTGGAATCGATTACAGATTAATCAAGTGATACGAAAAAGCTATTGTTTCGCGTTTTTATACCACTCTGGGATTTAAAAGAAAAAAAAGCAAATTCACGGAATTTAGTAACCTGTCACGGTTTGACAGTTCGGCATTTAATGACACGCTGACACTCTAATCGAACTAGGTTAAATTCCCAAATATATCTCGTTCTAATAGCCGATATACATTCTATGGAGAGCAACCTATTCTGATATGCAAATTAAATCAAGTTCAAGTATGTTCACACGGTAGCAACTTGAGAAAATAAATTGACGATTTGCGTAATGCAAACTTCAGATTGTCCAACTTATGTTGATTGAATCGCTTATGATAATGAACTCTTTCATTTATTTTCTTTTTTTGCACCAGTGGAGGATGAAATTATGGTCATTGATTAAGTTATTCATATTACCGATAATAAAATATGTATGATTCCATCTTTTGACACTGAAAAATAAATACGCCAGTGTAAAGACTTTTTTTCTAGTTCATACCTCGTAACTATTTCTCAATACTCAATGTTTTTATCACGAGGAATGCTTAGATGGGAAAAAAACTTATACATAATTTTATTTGTATTCAGTATGTATCCATTTATTAAAGTTAATTGGGGGGGGGGGTGGTGTGGGTGGGGTGGGGGGTGTGTGGGGGGTGGGGGGGGGTGGGGGTGGGGGGGTGGGGGGGGGGGTGGGGGGGTGGGGTGGGGGGGGTGTGGGTGGGGGGTGGTGGGGGGGTGGGGTGGGGGGTGGGGGTGGGGGGGGGTGGGGGGTGGGTGGGGGGGGGGGTGGGGGGGTGGGTGGGGGGTGGGGGGGGGGGGGTGGGGGTGGTGTGGGGGGGGGTGGGGGGTGGGGTGGGGGGGTGGGGTGGGTGGGGGTGTGGGGGGTGGGGGGGGGTGGGGGTGGGGGGGGGGGTGGGTGTGGGGGGGTGGGGGTGGTGGGGGGGTGGGGGTGGGGGGTGGGTGGTGGGGGTGGGGGGGGGTGGGGGGTGGTGGGGGGTGGTGGGGGGTGGGGGGTGGGGGGGGGGGGGTGGGTGGTGGGGGGGGGTGGGTGGTGGGGGTGGGTGGGGTGGGGGGGGGTGGGGTGGTGGGTGGGGGGTGGGGTGGGGTGGGGGGTGTGGGTGGGGGTGGGGGGGGAATAATTGAAAGAATAAAAAAAAATAAGTATCAGTAACATTTATACATCTAAAAATGAAATACAATATCCAGTTAAGGGTCAGTCCTTCGTGACTAACGTATCATTCAGAGCTGTTTTTGAAACTGTTTTTACTTGTAACTTAAAGGATAAAAAAATTTTTTTAGTTATGCTGGTGGATTTACAATGTACATGGTATCTATGTATCATTTCTGCTAAGAATTTAAAACAAAATTACTGACATTACATTTTTTTCAACCAAAATAGCAGCGTGACTAACGTAACATTTTTGCAACCCTAAAAATGAATGCTCATAATGTGAGGCAAAGATTTCTCAAAGTTAAGCAAGTGTTAAAAATTGAAAGATATGTTTGAAAAATGCGTAAAGTTGGCTTTTAAAAACATGAAACACATTTATTAAATCTTAATAATTTTATTAAGAATCAAAAATTAACACATTTATTAAATCTTAATAATTTTTTTTAGTCTTAAGTGTCACTTTTACTCAAGATGGAGTGTGACTAACGTAACCATCGAATAAGAAGCAGTAAACACACTATAAACTATTTATTATGGCTAATCTCAGTTATAATTACAATACCTTTTCAATTTTTTTAACTTCTTATGTTGTATGTTTTTTATTTATGTATTTATTTACTTATTTTTTGATACTTTTTTCACTTCGGTATTTTTTTTTCCTTCGGCTGAGGTTGACAGTTCTATGGAATGACCCTTAAGAGAAAGCAATTAATTGCAAATAAACTACAAAAACAAATCATTTCTTACTGAATCTGGATAAAATCGATTGGCTGTTTCAGCATTGAGCTAACTATGAAAAATACTAGAACTTTGGTAAATGAATACTGCAACTCAATACTAGAACTAGAGTTGTTGTTGCACCGAAAAACTCCCTACATTCTAGATTTTTACTATATTTCTAACATTAAATAAGTTTAGTAGAAATTTGACATTGGCTGCTGTTGCTGAAAGACAAGTGTCTCCAAATTATGGCCCACGATGAAAAATAAAGATTGGATATAAAATGTGAAATTTGTTTTTAAATTCTTTTAACGCCGCAACGTTGGATTAAAAGTGTAGTTTTTGCATATTTCAATTTTTTCTAATACAAAAAATATGACAGTGATTCTGAACTAAAATTTGTGTGATGAGCCATCTCTATTTATAGGGGCAAGGGAGGCGTATTGTCCAGCGAAACTTGGAATTTTTTCAAAATAGCCCGTTATTCAAAAAGTACGGAAACCCATGCTCTAAACTTCGGAAATAAACGTCGTTCAAAGATTTCTCAACCAATGTTAGTTGCATTTTCACCCCCAAAAACTGTTATTAAAAAAATAAAATCTATAGCTAATATATTTTTGAATCATTGGTAAATTATTATTATAGCTCAATACCAGAACTATAACAGGATTATTGTTGAATCAACAAGTTCACTCCTTCATGGACATATTTCTATCATAAATTAAATTTGTTCTAATTATGACACTGATTGCTGTTGCGTTTTCCAATGTTAAGTCCATTTTTATCCCAAAAGTTCGTTGAAAAACATAAAATTTAAAGCTAAAATACTTTTTAAATTTTATTCAAGAATGAATAACTACTTTTTAAAGCATTCCCATGAACAGAGACTTAATTTAATAATGACACTGGAACATGAACTAAAAATAAGCCCTTATTTTACCAATTTCTGTAATTAACGGCTTTCAATAAAGAGCTAAGATCAGTTTTTAAATTTTAAGACAAATAAAAATCTGAAAGAAAAAATACATTAATTGGCAGATTTTTTTGAAAACTCATCATTTTTCCTAATATGTTTCATTGATGTCATTATTATTAAGGCTGCATCGGGTATTTATTACAAACTTAGTGATTAATACATTATTTCTCATTGTTTCTTATAATAATCAGAAAGAGAAGACTTAAGAGCTCAAATATTAAAAGTTAAGTGAGTAAGCTTTTTCGTTGATGTTCCAACTTTTTTCTTCAACCACAATCATAATTTGCTATGTCTTCTTTTCCAGCATAAATCCTCAAATTAATTAGTCTAGGCATCATTTACTTTGTAATTCTTCACAAAACAGGGACGTCATTTCAAGTTTTTCCAGGGGAGGGGGGCAAAGGGTAAAAACACAATACAATTTCACCGGAAAACAACAAAAACCACGCCCACTTATACAGGGTGTCCACTCCAATCGTGGACCAATAGCTAATTTCTAAACCGTTAGAGGTAAGCATATAGTTTATTTAGGAAAAAATCTCCAAATTACGAAAGGAATTTTGGGTCTATTCAATGTTTTTCAAAAAATCAAATTTTGAAAGAGTTACGAAATTTAAATTTTTATACAGCCCCCCAGTCCTATCAATCATATTTAGTAAAACATTCTTGACACTGTAGCGTTTAAAAGTAAAAAAAATCACTCCTCTACCACAAAAATTGACCGAGTTATGACGTTTTGAAAAATCAAGATTTTGAAGGATTTCGCATACGGTCCCTTAAGCGATCGCTGGATGACGTCATGAAATAATGCAAAATCTTGATTTTTCAAAACGTCATAACTCGGTCAATTTTTGTGGTAGAAGAGTGATTTTTTTTTAGTTTTAAACGTTACAGTGTCAAGAATGTTTTACTAAATATGATTGATAGGACTGGGGGGCTGTATAAAAATTTAAATTTCGTAACTCTTTCAAAATTTGATTTTTTGAAAAACATTGAATAGACCCAAAATTCCTTTCGTAATTTGGAGATTTTTTCCTAAATAAACTATATGCGTATCTCTAACGGTTTAGAAATTAGCTATTGGTCCACGATTGGAGTGGACACCCTGTATGTAAATACATTGATTTCTCAAAGTCAGGGGGGCAATTGACCCCCCCCCTGCCCCCCCAAAATGACGGGCCTGTCACAAAAATAGTAAACTTTCAAAGAAGCTCATTTGGCTTTCAGATATAAATTACGTTAAGTGATGCATGACTTCACTGTCGCAATGAAAATCATCAAGGATTACGGTAGAGTAATGATTTCTCCAAGATTTTTTTTTCTCTACAGAATCACAGAATCGCATTTTAATGCTACTGTTTATGGCTATGATGGAAGCTGGTTTTGAGTCCTAATGCCTTGTTTTAAATATCTGCCAGGAAAAAACGTAGCATTGATTATTTATTCTTCTAATATTCATACTTTTGTCTTGTAATTTATAACTTCCGTGCCGAATTTTTATTAAGAATATTTAAATGTGCGACTAGTGCAATCCAAAAAACAGGTCCAATTTGTAAGTATTGTTTTTCTTCTGTACACTTAAATATAGATGTTGTTTTTACAGTATAGAGTCATTCCATAGTGACTAACGTAACATTCAGAGCTGATTTTGTAACTCTTTTTACTCGTAACTTAAAGGATAAAAAATATTTTTTTGTTATGCTGATGGATTTAAAATTCACATGGTATCTATGTATCATTTCTGGTAAGAATTTAAAACACAATTACTGACAGTAGATATTTTTTCAACCAAAATAGCAGCGTGACTAACGTAACATTTTTGCAACCCTAAAAATGAATGCTCATAATGTGAGGCAAAGATTTCTCAAAGTTAAGCAAGTGTTAAAAATTGAAAGATATGTTTGAAAAATGCGTAAAGTTGGCTTTTAAAAACATGAAACACATTTATTAAATCTTAATTTTTGTTAGTCTTAAGTGTCACTTTTACTCAAGATGGCGTGTGACTAACGTAACCATCGAATAACAAGCAATAAACACACTACGAACTATTTATTACGTCTAATCTCAGAGATAATTACAATACTTTTTCAATTTTTTGTAACTTCTTATGTTGTATGATTTTTATTTATTTATTTATTTTTTACACTTTTTTCACTTCGGTATTTTTTTTCCTTTGGCTAAAGTTGACATTTCTATGGAATGACCCTATAATAGAGCTAATTTTACAGTAATAAACTAAAATTACTAATTTTACAGTAATAAACTAAAGTTGCTAATTTTGCATTTCAATACCGTGCATTTTACAGTTTTAAACTGGAACCTCTGCTGCCAGTATTATACTGTTATTTTTGCAGTATAATACAGCTAATTTTGTGTGTAAAATTGCTAATTTTACAGTAGTAAACCGTAAAATTGCTAGTTTTACAGTAATAAACTGTAAAATAGCTAATTTTAGTTTGTTACTGTGATGTTACTGTTTTAAAATAGAACCTCTGCTGACAGTATTATACTCTAAAAACAACAGCTTTCTTGCTGTTTAGATGTCTTATTTCGTTTTACAATCGCAAATTAAAAGTGAAACTCCTGCAAACGAGTACCTCTAAAATCTCGAGTTACTCATTCAGATTTTAATAGGCTTGTATAATTATTCCAAAACAGTGTTTGGTCGCTGCAATTATTTGATAATCTTTCAAGTAAGGACAAGGGCAGGCCCGTCATTTTGGGGGGCAGGGGGTCAATTGCCTCCCCCCTGACCTTGAGAAATCAATGTATTTACATATAAATGGGCGTGGTTTTTTATGTTTTCCGATGAAATTGCATTGCGTTTGGATCCTTTGATCCAGGGGGGGGGGGGGCCCTGGAAAAACTTGAAATGATGTCCCTCGACAAGGGTTCAAATTTTTAGCATTTCCCAGGGCATACAAGTTATAATTTGACACCAGAATATCTTTCCCAAAAACGTAAGTGCATTAATTCAACAAAAAAAATGATCTTTTGAGTTTGAAACTTTCTAATAGAGGAAAAACATTGTGTGTGGAATGAATTTAGAAGTTAAATGCGTGAGCGCTCATTAAAAGATATATAAAAATTGAATAAAATATCTTTTAACGGAGGAACGTTTAAACAAAAGGAAAACAAAAACTGCCCTCTAATTTAACTATAGAGATCGTACTACTCTAAGAATACAAAAAACCGTCCTCCCCCTCTATTTTATGAAAGGGTGTTTCGTACGTGCAAATGTCCGTCTACGTTTATTCCCCAACAAAAAGAAAAATCATGCAAAAAAACCCGTCATTTTACTTTTTAAATTAAAACAGCACCAAAAAAATGCTGTCTTTGTGCTCTTCGCAGTATGCAAGAAATTTGCGTTTGTAGCTGAAAAAAAATTATCTGCTTTTATTCAATTGAAATGAGCAAACACATTTATATAACTTACAATAAATGTAGCAAAATGTTTGACAGAAAGAAAAAGCTTAGAAAAGGGGAGACATTAAACTCCTAAATGTAAAAGTGAAACAAGTGACTCCTATCTCTTGAGCGACGTTTTGACTATTACAGACTTAACTTTTAGAAATTAGGTTTTTTACTTTTCATGGAATATGTGTTGGAAAAAACTAAACTCAGGAAAATAGTTTTTTCCAAAACTCATAAAAAAAAGGAAAATCTTCTCAGTTCTCAGGTTTTTTTTTCATCATGATTTAAATTAAATTTCCTCTACTTGGGCGTAAAAAATATTTCTTTGACCGATTAATATCAAGATCTGTGTTGAAACAGTGCTAAAATTTGCCAAAAATTGCGTAAAACATTAAATAACATGTTTCTAATTCACTTATCGAAAATGATGCTCCGGGGTGCACAGCGCAGCAAAAATTGCTCGTGTACCAAAATTCGTCTTTTTAAGCCTTACTGTTTTCCCGCGAAGCGCTCCACACACACACACACACACACACACACATTTTATTTTATTACACGTCTCTATCGTTATGTACTCTATTTCCTTTTTGTTTTATTTTATCATTTTTTTAATTTTGTTGTAGCATTCTAGTTACTAAATTAATCTATTGCCAAGATGTATGGACAAAGCCCTGACCATTTCTTTTAAGCTTTTATTCCGCTAATTACAAAATTGGTTCATTTTTCTTTCTTTCAATTTAATTTCTGTTGAATTTATTTGCGCTGGATAAATCATCAGAAAAAGTACGTGTATATTTATTGACATCTCTAAGTTTCATATATAAAGGATATTTGTTTGCTAGTATATGATTCAAATATGAAAATTAAAAATTGTGTTTGACTTCTAAACCAGTTGAATGAATAGAAAACTCACATTAAAACAAATGTGACAAAATTAATGCTAGACATAAACAGCTACGAAACATGACATGTACAAAGAAGTTTATTGCAACAATGAAACTATAAAACTTGAACACGTGATAAAGACACAATGTACAAACTTAAAAGCAACACTTGAAGCAGGATAGAATTTTTGATCAACATGCTCATAAATAAATTTTGAAAATCCCAGAGATCACAGATAAGCAAATAAAACGTTATACGTCATCAAAACACATTGAAAAACTGTTCATCCAGTTGAGATAAATGAATTAATAACCATAACCGTTGCCTAAACCTCCAAGACGTCCGGCACCGTATCCTAGACTACCATATCCGAGTCCGGCATGTCCAATCCCTTGTCCTTCGTATCCAAGACCTAGTCCGTTGGCGCCAACGATTCCTGGTGCAGCCAAGACAACAGGTGCACCCACAAGTCCGGCACCCAAGTATCCGGCCTCAGGTCCGGTATAGAGGGAAGAAGAGATCATCTTGACGGCAGCTGGATCCTGGTTGGCTGTTCCGAGCTCGTTGGTCTTGACTTGGGCCCTGAATCCGGCATGGTCTGCTACATAGTCTACCTGTCTGTGGACGCCCCTGGCATCGGTGAATCCGTAGCTGCCCTTCACGCCACTGGCCCCGTCTCCGACTTCCTCCCTGTATTGATCTCCATGCTTGTCTTTAATATTGTATCCAAACTTGTACGGCTTAGGTGCGTGATGTACAGGCTGTAGAGATTTAAAATTTTGTTGGCATGCAGTCTTTAACATGTCATTTATAAAAGCAAATCAAGCTTTTTTTCATTTACTAGCTGCCAGGGCAGCTAGATTAGCTTCCTGATGCATAACGTCCCCCCTCTTTAACTTTTACCTCATTCTGAAATTATATTATTTGATATAATTTAATGTTCATTCGATTTCAAGACATACCACGCACGTGGCCCGGCGTTGCACGGGCACTTCGTGCCCTGAAAGTAGTGAGAAAAAAATTTAAAGAAACTACTCCCCGCCAAGGCGGCTCGCTTACAGGCGCTTCACGCCTTTACTTTTTTCCTATATAAAAAAATCATTCGAATTATTGAGATGCTTCACGCCTTCAAGATGGTGAGGAAAGTTTCAGTAAGTTCAGGTCGCTCAAAGAAAAAAAGCAGACATAGATACTCAGTTTTTAATATAAGTAGATGGCTCTTCAACAAATAAATGTTTCAAAATATTACCAGTAGCTAGCGATAAAAATTCTACGTAAGTGGTCCGCTTATAAGTTTCGTGTTTGATTTAGCTAAGCCTTCATTCAAAATTCTCATTATCATTATCACCGTTTCATAGCAACGACGGTTTGCAAGAATGGATTTCATATTTAATCATTTATTAGGCTTAATCGCTTTTAATTTGACTACTTATTAATTGATATCTTCGCTAATTAAAATCGTATAATTATATCAATTGAAACTAAAGAAGCTTGAAAAATTACCTATCTATCGGTACCTGGTTCGACTTTCAGTTCATTGGCGTTCAGGAGAAAGAAGCGTGACATAGAAAGAAAGATAGTTAGAAAGAAAGATAGTGAGAAAGATACTCAGTTTTTAATATAAGTAGATTTTTTTAGCAAATACCTCTTAAATACAAAGAATTGGTGAATTAGAAAACATGGATTTTATGTATTATTAAAAGAATACTATAAAATGGAAAGTGGAATGCAGCAATTTTTGATTTTTCGGACGATAAGCATGGCCCATGGACTTTAAATGAAGAACTACTAATCCAAAAGCATTTTTAAATCATAGCTGTTTTTTTAAAAGGATATATTAAACACGAAATTGAGGAAATTCATCTAGTGCAATAGATTTTTTTTTTAATCTCTTCAGAATTACTATCAAACCAAGATCGACAAAGGTTAATGTTTTTAATGACACTGCAAAAAACAAAAAGAAATGGTTGATATATTTTCCTGACAAATTTGTTTTCGAAGTATGATAAAACTGCTTCACTTGACTTTGAGCAATGCCGAATATAAAACTTATCCTTAAAATTTTGCAGGAAAAATTCATAAAATATTATTTGGAATAAAAGTAAAGGTAATAGCAGTAGTGATGATGTCCAGACTTTGAGAAATGCACCAGTTAAAGGTACAAAAATTTAAAACATAGCTGTAAGAAATTTCACTTTGTCTCCCATTCTCCCAAAAATATGCATCAAAATTTGTTCCATTGAAAAATAATATGCTTACTTCTGGCACTAAAGAACCTGCGACAAAAGACACCACAACTGAGATGATAAGGACCTGAAAAAGCAATTAATACATTTTCACTTCCAATTTCACTCGTTTCATAAACCGTACAGGAAAAGGAAATTTATTTTTCTGGGAAAACTTTAAAGAATTGCCATTAAACTCTTATCGAGGTATTTTAAGAAGTTTCATGAAAAAATTCCTGAATCAGCAATGATTTCTACTTTTTAACCTTGCATAACCTACATTGAATTAGCATGATAATAATAATACTAATAATTTTTAATTTGATGAACATCAGCATGAACTAATTAATTAGCTGAACACTAAAAAGAAAACTTGAAACTATATGCATTTAATATTGTGAAGTATTTGGACATTTAAAATTGTTGACAAGATTTCTTGCAATGTCTCATTTTTCAAATAAGTACATTAATAATTAATAACAATAAAAATCTTAGTTAATACTACAATAAAACTGCACAGTTATTCAATTATGTAATAGGGACTATATTGCATTTTTTACCACTACGAGGGAGAATAAAATTTGCTTCAGAACTACTGCGTTTAAAGCCTTAACCACAGTTTAATGATAGTAATCTAGGAAACATTATGCAATCAACAAATTGATTGCAGTAAATTTTGTTTAAAATAGTTATTTTAATTTTAATCAACGCAAACGCGTAATTTCTTTCTGTGAAAATTCAACCAAATACAAGCTAAGTTTGTCAAAATAGTTTTATTTCAAGGCATTTTCTTTTCAGTTTTACCTGTCCATACTTTATTTGGAAATCGTGTCACATTTTTATTACTAGGAAAAATTCTATAAAATTTCAACTAAACTTTTAGTATACAAGTTTTTGGCTGATTTCAGTTCATATTACTTTTTACACTAAAAACTCAAAATCATGAGCGAACTTAACTAAACAAAAAGCCCTAGTAATGGAAGATCAACTTTAAAGTTTTAAATACGAAATAAATTAGTTTTCTAAAGTGTTGTTACCTGAGAAAACATGACTGTTTGAGGAAACACGATTAAGTGATATGAGAACTATAGTTATTACTTCGCGTTTTTATACTATATAGGGATTAAACTATTACATTGCTTTTAGGGAATTTAATATTTTTATTTTTTACAGTTTGCTTACTTAGCCTCAGATGATGATGCAATTCCAGTCAAAGCAGGTTAAATTCTTAAATATTTCTTATTCCAAATGCCAGTATGTGTGTGTGTGCCACGAAAATAAACTGGTTCTAAAATTCAAAATAAATAAAGTGATTGTTCACAAAGTGTGAACATTTGAGAATGCAGCTCGTGCTGTTTTGATTGTTATGATAAGATCTTCTACTTTTCTTTCTGCTTCACGGGAAAATAAAATTAGTTTATCAGAAGTGTATGGAATAATAATATAGTTGTGTTACTTATGTAGGAAAACAGACACAGAAATGCCTTTTGCGAACTAAAATGATTTTCTGAGATTTAAATTTGTCATTTTATGTAAACGACGAATAGATACAAAAAGTTTTGAAAGTATTACTCATGTTTTTAAACCAAACGCGCTTTTGAATATTCTATTAAATGTTTACATCAAACATGAATAAACTTCAAAACTCTCTGAGTAATAGAATCACAGTCCTGTGTAACTTAAGATAAACGTGAATATGTCTCTATCGGAGGAAGTTTTTACTGAGAATCGAACTAAAGCATTGTTATCAAAAGATGAAAACGCTTCATTAAACTAATAAAAATGTGTAATGAAGAACACATTTGAAGTAAATTTCATGCGTTATTCAGTAAGATTATCTAATATCCATAAACTTCCTGCAGCGCGAACCTACGTAGTGCAAAAATGGGCTGATGATTTTTTTTTCGTTGGGTTTTTCGATAAATTTAATTCGAAATGAAATTGATCAGTAAAAAATAGTTTCATTTACTGACAAATACAGTTTAAAGGATTCAAGGTTAAACAATGCAAGCATTCTATCCCGGTAACTCTCCGCAATTTCAACACAGCCTTATATTCTTCTAGGTACTGACAAGGAAAAGTTACAAATGCACTGAATATTCCTAACATTATCTCTAATTTGCATTTTTACGATGTCAAGTAAAACCAAACCAAAGAAAGAAAATAAGCATAGGTTTTTCAAATTATGAAACGCCATAAAGTGGATAAAATCTTTCGAACACCCAAAATATAACTTTCTAGGTGTATAAACGGCTGAAGAGTAACGGAGAAAATCTTACCAATTCTTTTTACAACGTAACCAACATAACCAGTTGTTCTGAGCTCTTCAAAATAAGAAAGCTCTGTAAAGGTGATTAAAATATGAACATAAATTTAACCAAATTAAGCATATTAGCAATTAGCCAAAATAGCAATTCAGATATTATCAGCATTTTTTACTTCCTTTTACGTAGTAAAGGAAGTATTGTGATCGCGAAAAAAAAAATCACTTAAATTTGAGTCAAAATTTTGATTTTGCTCACCCCCGAATGATTGTTCAGTAGTTTTTTCGACCTGTCAGCACGTGCATATGTACCTACCAACATATATGCAGCCGAACAATCCTTTTCAACCACTCCCGAGTGAATTACGACGAGTTTTCTCGTGACGTCTGTATGTACGTGTGTGCGTATGTATGTATGTGGGTCGCATAACTCAAAAACTATATGCCGTAGAAACTGCTAGCTTGGTATGTAGGCTCTGAGGATGGTCTAGTTGTGCACCTCCCCTTGTGGTTGCATTTGAATGTTCCCAAGGGGGTGTTTTACCCCTTTTTTGGGGTAAATCAGTGTTAATTTCAATGCAGACTCAAGTGATATGAATTGGCGCGACCACTTGGCGATATGTCGCCAAGCTTTTGGTCGCTAAGTGTTTGACGCCAACTTGGCGACATATCGCCAAGTTGGCGACAAATTTGGCGAAAAAATTGTTTTTTGAATTTGGGTTCAACTTGGCGCTGTTGGCGATATTTTGCGAAAAATTCACTGAATGATATTAAAATCAGCAATATTTAGAAAATTAACCATTGTAAAATATTTTTTGCATTGTTCTGTGGCAGATGAGGGGAGTAAATATTTGAATTGTTACCTTGCTCACTCCAAGCACTTTTTTAACACTTAAGGCAACTTCTAAGAAATTTACACGTAAAAGGAAGTAGTGTGGGGTCCATACCAGATTTTTTATTATAAATATTCATTTGATTAGAAATGAACATACAACGTTAAAAAAAAAGCAAATGTGCATGAATACGGACGTGTTTCGGCATTACATGGAACGCTTATTTCAGTGCACCAAGATGTGAGCTTATGGATGCACAGACATTCGACCAAGCATCCATGAGCTCACGTTTTGGGGAATTAAAAAAAACGTTCCCTGTAACGCCGAAACGCGTGTCTGAGCATTTGCTCTTCTTTTTCTTCTTTTAAGGTTCCATTTTTGTTTTAATTTTTAAGCATAAAGATATTTATATTTCGTCATTTTTTTTTCTTTAAGTATCCCGTAAAATCCCAATTTGGCGTTTTTCACGGAACTGACGGAAAACGTTTTTAGCTGGGAAACATTATACTGAGATCAACCAAAATGCTATTAAATACAATGAAGTAATTTGAATATAAATAGTTACACACAGTAAAAAACATTTTACGATATATGGAACATGGAACTAATGGAAACTAATGTCATACACGATCTGACAAAACAAAAACAATTTCAAAAGTAGCTGTGTTACATTTTCCCATGAGTAAAGGATATAAAATGCAATAACCCTAACGTATTAACCTTTTTTTTAAACGAATTTTTAAATAAATTGAACAGAAAGAAGTTATCTAAGCTGTTTTAAATCACGTTTCTGCTTTTAAAGGATATACGTGTAAATTGTCATGGAAAAATGAGAAAAAACAAGCAGGCATCGTTCGGAGAAAAACGTTAAAAGCAATTTAGAGGGAATTTAGAAACATGGAGGGAATTTAGAAACATGGAGGGAATTTAGAAACATGGAGGGAATTTAGAAACATGATATACGGAAAGAAACGACATTAACCCATTAATGCCTGACTGTTTTTTTACAAAGATATTTTGTATACTAATTACAAATAGTGTTTAATGGACAGGAAAATTTTTTAAAAAATATCATGTAAAAAGTAATTGTTTTATTAAAGAAAGAAACATCGTCCTTACAAAGGACGCTAGGCACCAGAGGGTACATACTTTTTTTACTAATTTTTTTTTATGCCTACGATATAATATTTAAAAAGACATTTTATACGAAGAAATAAAAGCAGCAATTAACATAAACTGGGAAGCTGGGAATAATTTAAAAACTTAGCTTTTTGTTCTTGAGATTGTGAATGATGTCATTTTTGATAACGATCGTAATAAAACGGCTACAGAACACACTTTACAATCGTTATGTGCTGCAATCTGTTAATAATGAATTGAAACAATACCAAAGTAATAATTGAACACTATTATTTGATTGAAATGTTCATTTTTGGAAAATTCAGATACCCTTTTTGGACCGTCCCTAAAAAGAGACGCTAGGCATTAATGGGTTAACAGCGTTGAATTGGTTAAGACCATCGAGAAAAAAATTTTTAAGTGAAAAAACGTTAAATACGGGAGACGCTAAATTGGTTGTACTACAAATTTAAACGGACTGGAAACTCACCTGAGGAAATGTTCAATACCGCAACTCATACTTCATTATCCATTTTGGGTAAGCTGTCACTGGCACTCGTGCCATCCTCCAATTCATTTTTGTTTCTTCTCATTATCACTTACTGCAAGAACTAAGTAGTTTTCTTTTCTACCTAAACTTTCGACAGCGCGATTGTCACTATCATTTTTTGCACTCCCTGTGAAAACTAAGTAGTTGTCCTTTTTGGCTAATCCGTCAAATCGCACGTGCATTGCAATCCAATATTTTTTTCTTATGTTTACGTCTTATAAGAGCAAAGTCATTGTCGATTTTGGGTAAACTATCAATGGCACACACGCATCACAATCCAGTCAATTTTTCCTTACGATCACGTCCTACAAGAACTAAATCGTTGTCCTTCTTTGAGTAAACTCTCGATGGAACACAGGCATCACAATTCAATCAATTTTTTCTTATGTTTACTTCCTATAAGAACTAAGTCGTTGTCCTTTTTCTGTAAACTGTCGATTTCCCACATATCGTTATCTAATAGATTTTTTTTCTCGCCATCACTTCCTATGAGAACTAAACCGTTGTCCTATTTGGGTAAACACTAAATGACACAAGTATAACTATCCTGTCGGTTTTTTTTTTTTTACAATCACTTCCTACATCAGGAACTAAGTCGTTGTCATTTTGAATAAACTGTCACTGACACATGTGTCATCATCCAAACGATTTTTTTTTTTTTTTGCATGCTCACTTCCTACAAGAACTAAGCCTTCTGTCCCCTTTGGGTAAAGTGTGAATGGTATACGTACCATCATCCAATCAACTGTTTTTTACAATCACCTCCTATACAAAAACTGAGACCTTTTTTTTTCTCAAGCAGATACCTAGGTGGTCTTTGCTTTGAAAGAGAAAAGAGTCGATTTCAAAATCTCGAGTAAAATTTTGAGAAACGGCTCTTTTGTTTGGCTAAATTACATCCAGACACCATCTCTGGAACTCCAATATGCTCGATTCTGTCAAAACTTGAACACTATAACGGGAATAATGTCATTTAGACTGCTTGAAGTAAAAATTCTTATGGAATATTGGAACATGTTCAGCATGAAGCAGATAAGCTTCTACTTTAGGCATAGCAAAATCATTTTCTTTTGTCTAAATTTCCATTCTAATTAATTCCATTCAATCTTGAATGCTCCGCTTTACTTTTAAAGACTGCTCTTGCTCAAATCTGTGGGTTAGTTCAGGGGGTGAAAACTTTTTAAATCAGATATCAAAAGTAATGCGCCACATCTATCAAAAACAACATTTGGAAACTTATGATTGCAACAATACATCTTTCATAAATGGCGCGTAAAGCATGCAAAGCCGAACATTCTCTGCAATGAATATTTATTAAAATGTTCAAATGGGCTTGTACAAGATAAGAAAGTCGTTCGGAACGATACTGAAGAATTTCAATCGCAGTGACATAACTGTCATGTGCCATTGCAAATCCGCTCATTGCATTTGCAGCAGAACCACAAAACAGTTTGAAAAGAAAATCGGTCAACGACTTAACGAGGAATTTTTATGAAGAGAACATTATGAAGAATTTATTCTATAACTTCAAGTTTATTAATCTGAACCGCAATGTTTATTGAGATACAGTTTGGATCAATGCACTGCATTAATTACATTTAAGCTTTCAAGTTAAGCATTTTGATCACTAGATACTGCATTATTATCAATTACTCATTAAGCAATATATCATCTCAGCAAATTTCAAAACTTTACTTTCAGTTTCACTTCCTTCAATGAGAAGATTTTAAAGATTTCAAGCAGTGTTTTTCCAACTTAACAGGAAACAAGAGAAACATTTTACTGAAATTTGAAGCACAATTATTGATGATCAAGTAATACATGATGAATTTTAGGTATTAATTGTCAATTGATCATGTCCGAGAAAGGAATAAACATAATAACATTTTACAGCTAAATATATGAGGTAAATTTTAAAAGCATTCTGATTAAAATATTCTTTAAATTCTGTAGCAGCAATCCACGTTGTCTAACGGTCAGAGGCTGCGGCAGGGGAGGTTCCGAGTTCAAATATCGGCTCGGGCATGGAAAAACTTTCTCGCTCCTGTCCTTGTCCTTTTTTTGTGCAAATGCGTAGTTGTTCTGTGAATGGTTGCCTGTAAATGTATCCTTATGACGTGTGCGTAGTGTGGGAGTCGGACTTGACACCAAATGACGGCTGCAGTTGAAAAAGGGAAGCGGCGTACCACGAATTGCAAACTTAGCTGGGACACTAGTCAACAACATATTCTCTATTTGATGCAATACATCGTTAGATTCAACGTATGCTAATTTTTATATTTATTTGTTAATTTATTTTCATTTCGAAACAAACGTACTCAGACATGCATGGCATTTTCTTTTGCCGATTTAAGACATCATTGTATTATTGCTTTATATATACACTTGCTTTTTTTTAATAAATATTCAGAAAAGTAATATTCCTGGACCTAAATCAGGCCCGTCATTTAGGGGGGGCATGGGGGTTAATTGCCCCCCCCCCTGACTTTGGGAAATCAATATATTGGCACACAAGTGGGCGTGGTTTTTGCCACTTTTTGATAAATTTTACATTGTGTGTGCACCCTTTACCCCCCCCCCCTGGAAAAATTCGAAATGACTTCCCTGACCTAAATGATATTTCCTTCAGTTAATATAAGTTCACTTTCTTTGACTCACTGTGGATTTGCTTGCTTTTTTTTATTATTATTATTATTCATCTTTTATTATTGCTAATCTATTTAATATTTTTAAATACTATTAAGAAACAAATATTCCCAAACATACATAAAAAAATGCAGTTTCATGTGTTTAGTACTGCATAAAAGAGTCACTATTATTACGAATTGAATTGACATAAGTCGCTACCGTATGAGAGCATATTTGAACTTGATCTTGTTTGCGTAACAAACGGACAGGTTTCTTATTATGGAATGTATATCAGTCTATTGAAATGAGATATTTTTAAAAGATTAACCCGATTTGATTGCGGCGTTACCTCCTCCTCAAATTCCGAACCACTAATCCGTATCAATAAATGTGAACGAATTATCAAATTCTTTTAAAATTCTCCAAATAATATAAAAGCGTGTAACAATAGCTTTCAAATATCACTTGAGCAGTTAACTCTAAATCAAACAGTCATGTTTTCTCAGGTAACTATAACTTGCAAAATGTCTTTGTTTGCCTTAGATTTTAATAACGTTTTTATAAATAATTTTGCTTGTTTTGCTATTTTTACTTGCAGTGTGATGATTTAAATGCGAATTAATTTGTAAAAGGATTAAGTGACGTTTTCCAGTGAGCTTTTTAAGTGAAGTTTTCTTCCAGGTTTAGTTGAACTGATCTTTCTAAAAATCATTTTTTATTGCTAACATCTTTTGTTATTTGTAAAAGAAACTGCTATTCTTTTACATTAACTGTAAACAGAAAAAAATTTAAGCTAAAAATAAACAAACCGTATATCTGCCCATATCAAACTATATTACTCGTATTTACAAATGAACTTGATCGAAAAGCATATGTTGACTAAATTACTTATCTGATTATATAATAACCTGAGCTTACTTTGAGAATGAAATTAGAGTATTATGTCAAACAATCGATTGGGAGTCTATTCAAATAAATTTATCGTAAGTCTTTACATGCAAAAGCTCACTTTTTTTGCATTAAAAAAAACTCTTGAAACCGTGAAAACACGTGTCTGGAGTTATCTGTTAATTCTAGCGATTTAACGCTGTTTCAGTTCTATAAATGAGCGATTTAGCGTTATTATATTCTTCTATTTGCCGCTTAATTGAAGTTCTGTAATTATTATTCCTATGCACTGTATTGTTTTGTAATACTTTTAAATTACAATATATATAATGCATAGCGGTGAAAATTCAATAGCATAATTGTTTTCTTAATATAGGTTTTAAGTCAATAAGCAAAAATCTAGTTTAATTTCAGAATCATCAAATATTCTTAGATATAATTAAATTATCATAAGCATGTATTTGTGTATCTAGTGCTTGGTTTTCATAAATATTTATGGGTATTAATGGAACATTCAAGTCCTTAATTAAAACATTCATTTTTCAGGCAATACCTTACTTCATGATTCATATCGAATCTGTTTCAGAAACTTGTGAGAATTTTTTCTAGAAAACCAAACATTTAAGATTAATAACAGATACTTCCGTAAAATTCAAAGAACAATATTCATAATGAGTGTTTTTGTAAAATGCAAAAATGAAAAGTCTGATAACAAAATTTAATAGACTAAATCTAATATGCGTGCCTCAAATTAGTATTCATATTTTGTTCTCCTCCACACTATTTTTTACGGTAAAAATAACACTTTTCAAAGATTGTCTACTTATCTCTACAAAACCATAGTTTTTGGCGATTATGTAATTAAATATTTTAAACAAATTTGCAAAAGAAATTGTGCAGCTTAGCAATTACTATAAAAATTAACCTTCAAACTATACAGCAGTGAGTAACCGCCCCAAGCAAGGGCTAAGGTAGGAACATGCAATACACCGCCAAATCGTTCATTTCAATTTCGAGCTCTAATTTCCCATTAGCTACCAGTGTTTTTCGGCTCTCTTTGCTCAATAAGAGGATTTTTGCCTCCGACTCGTTTACTTTCGTATTCCATGCTGATGAGGGCATAATAAGCCCGAAACTGCAGTCCATGGATCGAAATGAACGAGTTGGTGGTGTATTACATCTTCAAACTATGTTTAACAGAACGAATCTTCAATGAATTTCAGTTTTGCTTTGTGCTATTTGATGCTACCAACTAGAATTCCTCAGAAATTATACTTTTTTCAGGTACTTTTCGTCGCAGTTATAGTGTCTTTTGCAGCGGGATCATACATCCCAGAAGTAAGCATAAGCTTTTTTTTTTCTTCTACTGCTTTTTTTATGAGAAGAAAAGGGATAAACACCCTTTTACTGTATAACATTTTTTGCGAGACCTCCGTCGAATCTGCGCACGCGCCAAGTCTCTTCTGACTTTCTCGAAATAGGGGGCAAATGCAACGAGGAAGTAGCAAGCGAACAAAAACTGAAGGCATCGGGAAGTGCGCATCGTAACCCATCTCCCCTTTTTAAAATAGAATCGTTCGTGGCTGCCAGGCGCGCAATACGCAAACAAACAGTATATTCAATTTCTCCTCAAAAACAAATGCAAGCGCCGACTTCTCAAGCAAAAGTTGTTAAAATAACTTATCGTAATTAGCTCTTTTTACAGATTAGATCTTTCGTGCAACTTTTTCATTAATTTCTTGTCCCTGACGTAAAAACAAATACGTAAAAAAAAGATCACACCCAGTATTGAAAAAATGTAAAGAATCTTTTATGTGAAAAATAAGTATCATCGATAAGCTCAAATTTCATTTTTTATTTCTTCCGTGAAATAGTTAGCTGTATTGCATTTTACCATGAGAAATATATGGATAGCATACGCAAAGAATAAATTGATTCTAACAACTTTTCTCATGTTAGCAATCATTCACAAAATTTAATTCGGAAACAAAAAAGGCTGATATTATGAAGGAGAAAATAATCAGTGTGATTTAAAATTGGCATTTACTTGAAATTGGAAATATTTAAAAATTACTAAAAAGAGACTTTAAATTGTAATGCTTATTAAAATTCTTTTAAAAATAATGCTTGTTTCACAACGAGAAATTTTTGAATTTATGTACTTATTTATTGAGCTTGTAACAAGAATACAGTTTAAATTAGTAACATTTTTAGCCCGTGCATCATGCACCTAAGCCCTACAAGTTTGGATACAGCATTAAAGACAAGCATGGAGATCAGTACAGGGAGGAAGTCGGTGACGGAGCGAGTGGCGTGAAGGGCAGCTACGGATTCACCGATGCCAGGGGCGTCCACAGACGGGTAGACTATGTAGCCGACCACGCCGGATTCAGGGCCCAAGTCAAGACCAACGAGCCCGGAACCGCCAACCAAGACCCGGCTGCAGTCAAGATGATCTCTTCCGCCCCCTATGCCGGACCCGAGGCCGGATTCTTGGGTGCCGGACTTGTGGGTGCACCTGCTGTCTTGGCTGCACCAGGAATCGTTGGCGTCAATGGACTGGGTCTGGGATACGAAGGGCAAGGACTTGGATATGCCGGACTCGGATATGGTGGATACGGTGGCTTGGGATACGGTGCCGGACTTCTTGGAGGTTTAGGCTACGCTAGATACGGCTATTAACTTATTTACCTCAACAACGAATTTTAAATGCCTGTTACGTAATGTATGTTTTTACATTGCTCATCAGGGGTCCATGTTATGATGTGTTTTTTCTTTATTTTACTTTTCTGCTTACTGCCCATACTTTCAACGTGCTGCATGGATTACTTTTGCACTTGTAAATATAGTTGTCCTGTGTTATATGTTTTGTTTCATTTAATTCACTTATCACATTGCTTCAGCTCTTCAATAAAATATTTTGTAGTTAAAAAATTCTGCAGTGTTATTTCTTTTTTTACGAAATTTGTGTCACATTCGCTCCTGTCTTTTGTTTTAGAATTACTTGAATGTAATGCGTTATTGGAATTTCCGTTAGAATTTCAAACATAGTTCCAAGCTTCATATGTACTCAATATTTATCTAGGTTTCCTAAAGTAAGGGCGCCAAATCAGGTTCCGCTGAGGTTTATGGCCTAATCGCTCAATCATCTATTATTCTATTGATCCCAAGTTCCAATTCATTTGTTTCAATTATGTTTATTGGCAGTTTTTACAAAGAATGGTAATTTTGACCCTTTTAGGAAAATGAATTCCAAGAAATGTACATTCAATCATACCTTACTTTTATAATGAGACTAAAGTCTGTTAAAAATTAACTCAGGCAGTGTTTGTGAAAGTTCATATGCTGCTTGTCCAAATTTGCACTAAAGTAGAAATCACTTCGGAAACTCAGATTTTAAAAACCACATTTAATTTCAATTAAAACATACTTTTAAAGGCATAGCTTCAAGCCTCATGACAAAAAGCAAAACAAGACTAACAAAAATCCAATGCAAAAATCCAAAAATAAGCATTATGTAGTCGTGGCTACTACGCAACCTGCAGTTAAAATTAAAATTAACTCAAAGTCTGAACACGCAGGGTTGAAGAAAAAAGGCAGCCAAACAATACCATCAGAGTTAAAAGAATGAAAAATACGTTAATATCAATATAAAAACAAATTAAACTACATTTGAGAAACTCGAAAACAGTACCTGAAATATTCATCATTAAAGAAAGTACTCCACTATAAAGGGGATAGATAACCTCACATTCAGCTCTTTATTTTCTGTTATTTATTTATTTATTTATCCATTTATTTTCAATTTTTGTCACTCCTGTTTACAGTTCGTGCACATATGTACAGCACACAGATTTGTGTCCTCCACCCCACACCCTGACTACCCATTAAATCACTTCCTGACAGACCATACGATCATATTATTCTTATTTCATCTTGTCCCAGTACTGTAATTGAGAAAAAATATTGGAGGGGGAAGGCTCGCCTTTACGGTTGGTAGGAAGCACTAAAAGAAAGGTGGTTTGAAAGGATTGGGCCATTCCACCGTCACGTGATGGACAATCAGACTCAAAATTTTCACCAATATTTTGCTATAGTTCTAGAGTAAACACATTTTTTAATGTTTATATATTATGCAAAGATACTCTTCGCACAGTTATGTTCTATACTAGACAGCAACTTAAGTCGACACTGAACGACACTACAGGCGGAGCCAATAAGAGCTCACAAGCAGTTAGCGATCTCCTCTGCTTCGGCATGTAGGCTGTGATGTTTTATCTAGCTCGTTTTTCATAGGCTAACGTCACGCTGACGTCACGATGTTTTTGTCAAGAAACCTTGCAGTGTAGTATAGTTTAATAATTTCGTCATTTATATTTTAATTTATTTGTACGCGTCACGTGCAGGACATTCAAAGTCGACTCGTGTCATGTTCTCAATGAATTAGATAGTATTTTTGCTCCGTATAAAGCAATGACAAAAACAAACTGTAGATGCTAAGGGTCCAAAATGTAAATGAAACATATGTCATTTGTTGAGAAATAATAATTTAAACCGTTTGAAAAAATTATGCAAAAGCTTTTTCTCGAAAAAGTAGCCATTTTGTCCCGCAATTGACGGTTCATATAGTTTATTAAAAGGTAACTACAGTGAACTCTCACTTATACACCGCCTCATTTATACGACGATTTTCAGTGGTCCCAGCACATTCCATAGTAAAATGATGATAATTTCATTCGTTTATGCGTCGCTCTAAAGATAAATATTTCACTTATTCGCCGAATTTTTCGGAAAACGTGAACAATTTAATTAATTTTCTTGAAAAATGAGCATGTTTCTTCACTTTCCTCTTTAATCCTTTTCTTTTATTGCCCACGGAAGGCATTTTTTCCACATGAACTAGAGTTCGGAGAGGGACAGTTCTGTACCTCAGAACCAGACTAACGTAAGTCCATTTTCGTCATTTTTCCGTAGAGGGGAAAAACGATTGTCAAATACATTGTTTTTCCCCTCTACTGAAAAATGACGAAAATGGACTTACGTTAGTCTGGTTCTGAGGTACAGAGTTATCAATATAATGGATCGTTTTAAAAGGACCAGATTGTGATTAGATATGCTACAATTTTTGTTTTCTCCTTATCATTGCAATTAGGTTCCGGTAGTTGCCAAACCGTAGTAATATGACCATTTATGAGAACTACTCCCTCTCAAAGCCTAGAACTTCTTCTAGGTTTAGTTCCACTTCACAAACAAGTGGAACTGGAAGCGATTACCTGTTCATATCGCCTGAACCTCCTGGTTCTCTGGAAGACCCCTCGCCACTCGTCTCTTTATGACAAACTTTATATAGAGGCCGTCAAGCGTCCCTACTTTTTGATGCCAAGCGACTGGTTGTTAAAACATATTAGTTTCAATGCAAATTTTAACATTGTATTTCCTTCCAGAGAACAATGGAAGGATGCTCCGAAGCTTGTCGGTAATGCCAATGAAATTTGGTTCAGTGACGGCTCTAAGACCTCTTCCGGTACTGGCTCTGGTGCTTTTTGCAGCAGCAGCAAAACAAAGCTTTTCTTTTCGCTTAGGAAGCTTGCTACGGTTTACCAGGCTGAAGTTCTAGCCATCTTGACATGTGTAACCAATTGCCTTGTACGCGATTTAACTGGTAAGGTTTTAAAAATTTTCTCTGATAGTCAAGCCGCCTTAAAAGCCCTCAATAGCTATTGCTTTACTACCAAGTCAGTTTGGGAATGCCACAATGCACTGGTAAGGCTTGCCAGCAAGAACAAGGTTACCCTCTACTGGGTCCCTGGCCAACGTAACATTGATGGAAACGAAGTTGCTGATCAGCTTGCCAAATTACGCTCCAACATACCATTCGTAGGTCTGAACCTGCTCTTGGTTTGCCCTATAACAGGAATACTATAAGAAACCTGCTTATGAATGACTCATATGCCAGGTGGCTTCAGTCCGACTCACAGAGACAAGCTAAAGCTCTCAACCAACGTCAACCCTGGTTGAGGTCCAGGGAGCTACTAAGTTTGAGCAGAAAAGAGATTAAGATGTTCATCGGACTTCTCACCGGACACTGCACTCTTAAAATAGACACCTAAACTTGTTGGGTATCACTGATGACCCAGCTTGCAGAGGCTGCCTTGAGGCGGATGAAAGTTCAGGTCATGTTTTGTGCGAATGTGATTTTTATTCTGCTACAGATTTGAACATTTGGGGTACCATTGTTTAGATCCCCATGAACTGTCTAGCATTCCTGTTAGACATCTGCTTAAGTTCATTTCAGCTATTGGGCTCTTTTAGGGTTCTCACGGGAATAGTACAATAGACCTGTGGTCGCAGTGCTTGCGCTGCCTTAGGGCTGCTAGCTTTGCGCTGCCTTATTGCGCTGCCTTAGCTTGCGCAGCCCCCTTTTCACTTCATTCATTCAATATGACCATTTTCTATATTCATGCTCTTATTAGAACTTATGTTGCATTTTAGACTTTTAAATAGGCTTGTTCACTTATGGGTCTCCCTCACTTATGCGCCTTTTTCTGCTGGTCCCTTGGGCCGGCGCATAAGTGAGAGTTCACTGTAGTATGGACGAATTTTTTTTCTCAATAAATCACGCAGCCGTGCGCCATTTCTGAAGCAAAAAACATGTTCATTAGCCTTTTAAATTATAATTTTTAATGAAATTACATGCAGCATGTTAGAAAATTACCGTTTGCCGTGGAAAGGCCCCCAGTACATCTTAATTACTATTTTTCTTGCCTGTTTTTGTCTACCACGCCAAATCTTCGTTATTTCTTTGTCAAACTCCATGATTTACCTTTCATTTTAAAGTGTTTTTCTTTTTTTTTTTTAACTCAAGGAAAGTGAGCCAAGAGAATGTTTTTAAAGTAGACCACTCCCCAAAAATGAACTAAATGCCGGTACTGCAATCTAGGGGCCATGGTGGCCCGATCGGTAAGGCGTTGTACTCGTGACCGGAGGGTCCCGAGTTCGATCCCAGGCGATTAAAGATCCACCGTCTTGATTAATGGTGGCTGGGGGATGTTAAAAATGTCGTGGGCACAAAGTCCTCCAAGTGAAACGATACCTCTGGGCCTGCTGGACCAGAGCCCTATCCCGGTTAAACCACAAGTTGTGTTCGGTACGGTGGACCCTGGAGTGTGTGAAGGCTACTGCAATCTAAAACATACATCTTCAATGCAAATGGCTCTTTTTTTCCCATTTTCAAGTACCCCAAGTACCCCAAAACGGGATACCTAACGTATTCTTCGCTTTATTTCTTTTTGTACACAAGGTACATTCCAAAGTTAGACGCTATTTAAAAGTATACACCTTTTACATTACTAAAAATACCTTTGTCATTTTTGTTCGATATCATTTATGTGAAAAATACTGGTTTCAAAAAGTCTTATACGATCCCGTTTTACCCGACCAAGGGTGGGTAAAACGGGATAGGGAATTGTATGTTATTATTTTGCGCTGATTTTACTTTTGATTTAATTTTTAGACCAAAAATAGGCTACGTAATTGTAAAGTTGGAAAATTACATAACACAGAATTCGCATAAAAATGTGTCGTCTTCTTCGTCTGCTTTGGAATAAGCTTCGTGGGCCCATCCCTGGCAGCTCGAGCATTGTATCCAGCTTCCTTCTCCAGATTTCGATTCAAGATACAGAGCGTTGCAGAAAATACATGCTTCATCTTTTTCAGTTTCATCTTTTGAAGACGACAACGTCCAACCTTGGCTAACTGATGACTTTTTTTTCGGTTTTTTTCATGTTACGTCCATTTTCTCCCATTTTTGCAAATGATGTTTGTGGGGTTTTTTCAGGTTCAGAGCAACAATTCAAAAAATTATATGCCTGTTTTGCATCTCCACCTGGTTTTCTTTTACGCCTCATTTGTTTTGTTTTCGGAATATTCAAGAGACTTGTTTTGGCAGCCCTTTTTTCAGCTTTTAAGTTCTTTCTCGTTCTTTTTTTTTCTCGTTCATCTTCTTCCAACTCAAGTTAAAATGGGCTTCTTGTTATAAATGCTGTTTTCCCTCTTCTATTACCGTGTTAATTTTGAGGTCTTGGTCCAATCACTCGTAGTGGAGGTAGAATTTCTTTGGGTGATATAGAAAATGGCAATGAAAGGCGACAGCATAGTCCAAGTACTTTGACTCCTGTTAAGTGAACGGTTGGATAAGACATGCATTTGTGCTAGTGTTATCGTTGCACTAAGTGATTCTTTCAATACTGTCTCTAGTAGTTGTGACAGGCGCGGATCCACAGGGTGGGAACTGGGGGAACGTTCCCCCTCCAAAACGCCAAGGTGCATAAAAATTTTCAGAACAGAGAAAAGAAAAATAATTTCGTTTTTCAGATTCCTTTTGTTTTCATATTTGAGATTTGGCTACCAAAAATTTTAAGTGGCAACCAAAGTTTTTGATTTATGACGTCATTATTATCCAATCGCATTTAACGGTTTTTGAGTTGAGTTTAGGGGGGGGGGGCATTTTTAAGAGTTGGTAACCCTGTGTTTCGTGTTTAGTGCGCTTATTCTGTGCTGCACAATACCACCACAACTATAACAGATTTATTTGTGATAGCTACGTTTTATTTTCAAGATTTTTTTTTTTTTGCTGATGAGAACTGTTCTGTTCTGCAGCTATCTTCTTTTCTTCATGGTAAGTCTTAGTTCTTTCATTCAATTTGTTCTACATTAAATACTTATAGAAAAAATAAATGTAAGCAGGGGAGAGCGGGGCCAAAAGTTCCGTGTTTTACTCATGCTTAAAATTTGTTCGGAAAACAAGATTCTAAAATTAATATTCCAAGGTTTTTCTTTGTCCCTTTGATACAAAAGCTGTTTATTTTATTTTATTTATTTTTTTTTTTTTTTTTGAGTTTTATTTCGTAAGGTTTTTTAATAATTAATTCTATGGTAAATAAACCCGAAAAGGAACAACTTACCCTGACGTGGGGGCAAGTTGTTCCGAGATTAACAGAACGAAGAATGACGATGATAACTACAAATTTAACAATGTTTCGAAATGAACAACTTATTTAAAACATAATTTTAAAAAAATGTTGATGAACGAAAACATTTATTTATTGAAGGACTGCAACAATATCGTTCGAATAATCAGCCTTTATTTTTCGCTCAAAGTCACTGAAAACGTTTTTTTTTTTTTTTTTATTCATACGAACATTAATTTGAATTTAAAGGCTCATTGGGTAACCTTTAAGCTCAAATAAATATACTAATTAACAGATAATAAATGTAATAAACTTATAATAGTGCATTAATTTCTTAATTCACATCAAGTTGGCGTATTCATGTCCTAGATTTGTAAATACAACTGAATTTGTAAATACTGCTGAAATCATGCTGATCGCTTAGGCTGGCTAAGAGTAAAATAAAGTTACAGTCCACATTGGATTAAAATAAAAAAATGTGTACAAAATATTAGTTAAGGATTCCGGCTGTTGTGCCGTGGTCTAAATGGCTTTAATCCATACGTTTCAATCGCAACTGCGGCGGTCATCTTCAGTGGCTTGTTGTTGATTAGCTGAAAGCCACTGAAGGTGACCGCCACAGTTGCGATTGAAACGTGTGGATTAAAGCCATTAGACCACGGCACAACAGCCTGGAATCCTTAACTAATATTGACACCAGCCGTGAAAGCCTTCATTCTTACATTAATGTGTATAAAGCTTACTAAGTGTTTATCATTAGTACTTTTTTTAAACAAATTTGATTGATCAGTGCGAGACTTCAAGTTTGTGGCCACAAACTTTCTTAATCACATTTGTATTTATTTTTTGTTGAATTGCTCTTTATATTTCATAGTTTCTGCTAATTTTTTTTCTTAATTAAAAAGTTCAACAATAAACAAACGGGGATTGAAATTATTATCTGAGAATTTGTGACGAACAAAATTTGTATTGCATTTAATTCTTTATTAAAAAGCGCGCTGAAAAAAGCGAGAGAGAGCCCCCCCCCCCCCCCCATTAAACAGTTTCTACAAAAGTTCCCCTCCCAAATCCATAGTCTGGATCCGCCACTGAGTTGTGATGACAGCAAAATCTTAATGACTGAATTTGAAGGTTCTTTGGATCTGATCTCATTTTGTTGCAGATTTAATGGGTGTTAGGACGTCATGTTCTGAGCATCCAGCAATGGGTGATCTGTTGGAAGAGAGGAAGCGAAGAGATATTCAGGAAAGACATCTGGGGTTATATGGGAAAATGCCTGTTTTCGTGAACCCATTCACAGCAGTTTCGACAAGAGCTGCTCGTTAAAATGCTGCATTGAACATATTTCCTACTTCGTAGATAGTAATCCCTTTGTCAGGATGGTTGAACATCCACTTGCGAACCTCTAGCTCGCTTCGTGCTGCTTAAACACATTGAAAAAACATTAATGGAAATGGTCGGGTAAAACGGGACACATCAAAATTGTATCCCGTTTTGGGCACCCTAAAAGTGTCCCGTTTTGCCCGACCATGATGCTTTTGACAACATAAAGGGATGACCCCGGAACCGCCACTCACTAGCAATATTTAAGTACATGAAATTGTTGCTAAAAGAGCTATGAACAAAATACAGTTCTAACCGGAATTGTTCCGAATTACGGAGAACCACAATTCTAGTTGTTCTGCAGTCGAAAAAAGTAAAAAGTAAGTAAAAATCTCAATTGAAAACTTTGAAAAAATATTTCTTTGCGAAATACGTGGCTAGAGTTGAGATATTAACTGAGTATGCTGTCATGGCGGTCGGGAACCAGTTTAGCCTGTCTCCTGCGAGATAGTACCACCAGTCAAGCTCCAACGCCCACTATCCCGTTTTCCCGCCTATCCCGTTTTGGGCAACTTTCCCCTACTTTCAGTCAGGAGTGGTTCTTATTTCTTATGTAAGAATAACATTTCAACTTCCGTGTATTTAAATTCTTAGAACTTTGAGATACGCTTTTTAAAAGATTTTTATATATCTTTAATTTATTCACTTTCATTCAAAAAATTAACGTATTAGTAATTTTACATCTCGCTAACGGTGGCCGTGGGGCCTCAGTGGTGCAGTGTGGTTGCGCACCATCCTTATAATTTCGAGGTGGCGGGTTCGATGTCCGCCGCCGTCATGGTTGTAACTTATCTCTCAGTGCAATAAACTCTGTCCGACACTACGTATTTTTCGTGTACTATCTGTCAGTGGTGCCACAGGGGAGGGGGGTTATGGCGCAAGTTGGGCCATCAAAATTTGGGGGGGGGGGGGACTTTTTTAAACTAATTTATTTATTTATTAAATTATTTATTTTTTTTTATTTAAATTGTTTACTGTTTTTTTTTTTATTTTAATTATTAATTTATTTTTCAAATTTAGTTTATTTATTTGTTATTATTTTTTATGTATTTTTCGTGTACTATCTGTCAATGGTAAAATCTTTCTTGTGTCTGTCCGGAGGCCAGCTGTCTGATACGCAGTCTAGTCTTTTACACTGCAAAAAAATGAATATTGTTTTTATAGTATAATACAGCTAATTTTATGATAATAAATTGTAAATATTGATAATTTTACAGCAATAAACTGTAAAATTACTAACTTTACAGTAATAAACTGTAAAATTGCTAACTTTACAGTAATTAACTGTAAACTTGCTAATTTTACAGTTTATTACCGTGAGTTTGACAGTTTTAAACCGGAACCTCAGCTGCCAGTATTATACTGCTGTTTTCACATTTTAATACAGCTAAGTTTTACGGCAATAAACTGTAAAACGTCTGACATTACAGTACGAAACTGTAAAATTGCTGGTTTTACAGTTTATTACCGTGCATTTTACAGTTTTAAATTGGAACTTCGGCTGCCAGTGTTATACTGTAAAAACAACAGTTCAGGTTTTGGAGTGTATGTAAGGGAACTTGATTAGCTTCTAAAATACAGAAATAAAGAAATAGTGGACACATGCATGTTGCCAAGGTGGCCGCCCTGAAAAAAAATATTGAAGCCAATGTAGTAAGGTCATTTTCATTACTCCACTGGCTTATTATTTTTTGACACTTCACGTTGTTCGGATATCATTAACCCATTTATGCCCAAGTTTTTTTTTTTTTAATTTTTTTTCAATTTTATCTGCTTAAAACTCTTACTAGTCTAGTAAACGAAAGTCAAAATAAGGGTGAAAAAAACAAAAAAACATGCAGTTTTAAAAATTGACACACAGGTACTGGAAGGGCTCCTGATGAACATACTAAAAGTCCCCGGTGGTGAGGGGGGAGCTTGCAGCGCCACCTGGTGTTTTATGGGTGATTTTTCCGTTTTCATCTTATATCTCAAAAACTATTGACTTTCGAGAAAAAATGTCAACTAATAAATTAAAGAACATAAAATTATCTTTAAAACGCTTTTTTTGTTTTTATTATAGCTATAATAGTTGCCGAGATATTGAATTTCAAAGTTTGTCATTTTTTGAGAAAACGACTATTTTCCCCTCTTTTCTATTTTTGGAGCCGCCTCAGTGATTAATTTGATATTATTCTTTTCTTTTTTTGACCTGAAGTAGTACAGGTCACTAAGATGATTTGATTTCTTGAAACGGGGAGGCAGGTTGGGGAGGAAGGAGGCGAGGAATGAAGGGAAGACAAAACTATGTGCTAATGTACTTTTCACTATTTTTCAATCTACCATAGTTCAGCAAACGAAGGCCCAAAATAAGGGCGAAAAAAAATAATATATATTTTAAAAATTGGCACACACGTGCAAAACGGGCTTTTGATGAACGTTCTAAAAGTCCTCGGTGGTACACTGTTAAAAAAATTTCCTGAAAATAATGAAAAAACATACGGCAGCTGAGTTGCCGGAGTGTTTCCGTTTCGTTAATTATATTTCCGTTATTTTGAGAAATGTCCTGAAAATATTTCGTTAATTATATTTCCGTGATTTTGAGAAATGTCCATTCGTCATTTTTCCGTTCGTCACTTTTTCGTTTCTCAATTCTCCGTTCTTAATTTTTTCGGTTCTTTTTATCCCCGCTTATACTTATATACAGGGCGTCCACTCCTATCGTGGACCAATAGCTAATTTCTTAACCGTTAGAGATAAGCATATAGTTCATTTAGGAAAAAATCTCTAAATTACGAAAGGAATTTTGGATCTATTCAATGTTTTTCAAAAAAATCAAATTTTGAAAGAGCTACGAAATTTAGATTTTTATACAGCCCCCCAGTCCTATCAATCATATTTAGTAAAACATTCTTGACACTGTAACGTTTAAAACTAAAAAAAAATCACTCTTCTACCACAAAAATTGACCGAGTTATGACGTTTTGAAAAATTAAGATTTTGAAGAATTTCGCATACGGTCCCTTAAACGATCACTGGATGACGTCATGAAATAATGCAAAATCTTGATTTTTCAAAACGTCATAACTCGGTCAATTTTTGTAGTAGAAGAGTGATTCTTTTTAAGTTTTAAACGTTACAGTGTCAAGAATGTTTTACTAAATATGATTGATTGGACTGGGGGGCTGTATAAAAATCTAAATTTCGTAACTCTTTCAAAATTTGATTTTCTGAAAAACATTGAATAGACCCAAAATTCCTTTCGTAATTTAGAGATTTTTTCCTAAATGAACTATATGCTTATCTCTAACGGTTAAGAAATTAGATATTGGTCCACGATAGGAGTGGACGCCCTGTATATATGCAAGATGGAAAATTATTTAAATTTTGCAAATTAACAAGCGCTTTTATAGCAGCTTAATATTAATAGCAAATTATGTATGGAATAAATTAGTCCTTTAAGTGTAGCAAAATGTGTAGAACAACAAATACACAAATTGAAATTTTAAAAAACTTTAGAGAAATATTTGAAAATTTGCGAATCAATATAAACATACAAAAAGAACAAACATGGGTAATCACGGGTAATGTGCTGCCTTATCTTTTTCGTTTGTTCTTTTTATATGTTTATATTGTTTCGTTAATTTTTAAATGTTTCTCTAAAATTTCTTAAAATTTCAATTTGTTCATTTGTTGTTTTTTCCAATCTACACATTTTGCGCCACTTAAAGGACTAATTTATTGAACTTCCATACATAATTTGCTATTAATATTAAGCTTCTATAAAAGCGCTTGGTTAAATATGGTGGATGATGATAATGATGGAAAATTATTTAATTTAAATAATTTTCCATCTCGCACACATATATATAAAGTATTTTATATATATATATAAAAAAGTTGAACACTGAAATAACATAAAAGTGACAAGCATGTTTGTCGACAGAAAGACGGGTATGGAATTTGAGTAAAATATGGGAAAATGAGAAATAGAAAAATAGAGCAACGAAAAAATTAGCTTAAACTAGCTCACCGGAAAATAAAAAAATATAAGACAAAACGATGCGCAAAAATGTAAACTTTAAAACTCTTACGAATTTTGTTTTTTAGAAAAGTTTAAATGTCCGCTCATACTTCAAACCCTTAAACATCTTGCTTTTAAAAAAAAATACTAAAAAGCAATACAAGGATTGGCTTTTTTTTTCATAAAAAATTTTAGTTCATCAGTTTCGCTTAAAATACTCAAATATTTTGAAAATGGAATGATCAATGCATAGTATTTCTAAGCGCTTAACTTCAAAAAATTAAAGTATTAACAAGGTGCATGAAATATTTTCTCTAATGTTTGAATAAAAATTAAGTTCTTCCGAAAGTTCTTTTCTTTTCTGAATTTGAAACATTCGTGGTTCCTTTAAAAAAAAATCCTGTATTTTAACCGATTTCCTCCATTTTCATATATTTACGTTATGGTGTTCATAGTGATCAACACTTTCAGAAATGCACTCTCAAAATTGACGATATTTTCTTTGTTTTTGATGAAATCACTTTCAAGAATATACCCCGAGCGAACATTTCGTCAAATTAAAGAAACTGTTTTCGTCATTTTTTGGGGATGATTTTCGTCAAATGTAGGGAAATATTTCTTTATCCTAGTTTCTTTAAATTGAGAATCATTTTCGTAGTTTTGACAAACATTAATTTCGTCACATTAACTTTGTTGTAGTTGAGCATGTTCGTTTATTCAAATTTTAAGTATTTGGTTTTTTATTTTCGTTAATATTGTATCATATTCGATTAAATCATAACTCTATGATTTTATAACCATAATTTCTTTTTATATGTGGTCTCCCACAACATAAAAATATTAGAAATTGTAGAGGAAAAGAGGCACATGACAAAATTTAACTTTAAAAATGTAGAAATTCAGATGTTTAATTTCTTAAAAAAAACAGCAGTTGTCATTAACTACCTTTTTCTTATTTTGCTCTGTTAACAATGCAGGAATAAAATTTTTAGAATCAATGCAGTAAATCACAAGAAAACAGTACAGGTACGACTCATGAATGCAGTGAATTAGTAGATCAATAGGTTGATTCAGAGGAAAACATTTTCTGAAAATTATTAGTTTTATTTTTTTAATGCACGATAACTCTGATTTGATTGTCCGAACTTTTAATGATGCTTAAATAAAGACTTACACATTGTTTTTTTTATTCATTTCTTAATAGGCATTGAGCTAATGGTTAAAACAAATATGTAAATGAAGTAAAGTCTTAAAGTAAAAAAGCTAAGTTTTGTGACTAAGCTTTTAAATCTTGATATAAAATTACAAAAATCATTTCACTAAATTTTACTAACCCTCAGCACCAGTAAGTTTATACATGCAACTCTTAAAATGCACAATTGGTTTACATCATGAAATAACTAACTGTTGTCTGGACTCAGTTTAAAATAAAAATAGCAGTAACAAAAATAACTAGTTAATTATCATTAAAAAATATGCATTACAATATACATAGGATTTGAACCAAGTGAATGCATTTAAATAAGTGCCAATTCTATTAATGTAAATAATAAAAACAAACAATGTAAAACAAAAATATTTATTTACAAAATAATGACACAAACATTCTTTAACTAGAAAAACTCAACATTTCTGACTAAAAGAAAACCAAACATTTTCTGCACTTGGATTCCTTAGCTTGGGAGTTTCCCCAAATAATGCCCTACAAAGACAATACAATGAGAAAACATAAGTTTTGATTTAACACAGCAGGGTACGGCTCATACTAAACAGTGTAAATCAGAATGAAGCATTTTAAAAAACACAATTTTTCTCTGTTCTTTCTTATTATATCTTGACAAGGAATTTTTTCCCAGTTTCTCGGAAATTAAAAGATCTTCGTAATAAAATAATTAAGACATATTACTCAAAATTAAGCTCTTAAAGGGACCACTTTAATTCACTTAAGTATTTTATAGTTCTTTAAAGAACGTATGGGAAAACAATGCAGCTGTAATACAAACTTAAGAGGAAATTTCAAGGAAAAAACAATTTGGCATCAAGTGCCAATACTGGACTGTTTTACAAAGGGTATGTAAAATTTACCTGATACAAATATTGAAAACAACTAAACATTTCTTTAACTTCACTACATTTCAATTTTAAATATGAATATATACAATAGAGTATCACAATTTTTTTTTTTGGAAATTCAAAATTTCAAGTTAACAAAAAGTTGTCACTATATTCACATAGTTACCGAAAAAATTTATTTTGAAATTGAAAACTATTTAGGTATGCCGGGGATCACCTTGAAGTTTCAAGTCCCTATTTCAAAATGCAGTACTTCAATGTTTGTACTTATTGGTACAATAATAAAAATTATTCTGTAGGATAGGTAAATATTCTAAAAATATGACAGACTAGCAAAAATGTGATGTTTTTTTATAACTATTTATGGAAATCTAAAAGTTAAATTTTAGCTACAATACATTTTTTATTGATAGATTACTTTTTAAGTAGTCCATTTTTGCACTTAAATAATTATTTTTGCTTTAGATATAATTTATACATTCTTTTAAAAAATCATCGTTTTTACTAAAAAACTTGAAACTTCAAGGTAATCCCGCATACCTAAATATTTTTAAAATTTTCAAATTTTTTTGGTAACTATGTGAATATAGTGGCAACTTTTTATCAACTTGAAATTTTGAATTTCCCAAAAAAAAATTTTGTAATACACCCTTATATACAATAATGATCTTTTGTAGCGCTTGAGAGAGCAGCAAAGGAGATGGGACTTGTTATCAATGCGGACAAAACAAAATTTTTGATATCGACTAATAAATCTCCCGATTTGTCTTCTTTGAAGATAGGTAACTACACCTTTGAAACCGTAAAACAGTTTAAGTACTTGGGTACTCTGATCTCTTCTACGAACGATCTGAAAATTGAAGTAAATAATAGAATCTTTCTGGCTAATAGAAGTTTCTTCGGCCTCAGAAACCAATTCACCTCAAAGTTCATTTCACTAAAAACAAAACTGAGCCTCTATAAAACTTTAATCAGGCCTATTATTCTGTATGGATTTTTGAAAGAAAAATTCTAAGAAAAATCTTTGGACCTACTCAAGAAGACAATAGATGGAGAATCCTGAATCATGAGATAAACAGAAAGAACGACAAATTTGCCGGAACTGACATCGTAAGAGTTATAAAAGCCTCACGTATTCGGTGGCTAGGACATCTTTTTAGACATGATGATGCTGTCTCTACCAAAAAAGTGACTTTTGCAAAAATTGAAGGGATTAGACGTCGAGGACGACCACCCACTCGATGGTTGGATGATGTGGAGAATGACCTAAAACTAATGAGAATCAATCGATGGAGGGCTGTTGCGACTAATAGGGTCAGCTGGAGGAAAGTCAGCAAGTCGGCCTTGGCCTGCAAAAGGCTGTTGAGCGTTTGATGATGATGATACAATAATGATAGCAGGAAACAGAGTTTGACCAAATTTCCAAAGCTTCAGCTACTATGTACATGTTATGCTTTAGCATCCAACAAGCAATCACCAATGTAAATTATCCAGATATTTATTTTCCAGTGAACCCAATTTACACATAATGCCAAGCTTTGAGTATAATATATTGAAATATATATATATATATATATATATATATATATTAAACAAAGAAAATTTAGATTAATTAAACCTGTCTTACAAACTTTTATAGACATAAAATATATAATAAGAAAAAACAAATAACATGCAACATCATATATTTTGTCATACAAATAAAATACTTGTTTCAAATAACAACCTTTTTCTTTTAATAATGTATGTTCCATAGAGCTACAATCTTACTAGAATATGCAGTACTGTTACAGTTTGACTGTACACATGAATGCGGTTTAAGTGCAAACTTAGTTAAACATAATCTAACTTCATTATGACGTGGCGACAAAGATCACAAACAGCTCCCCTCCCCTCTTTTTCTACCACGACTCTCTCCACATGATGACTAAGTTTTAGCCTAGCGGATAAAGAAGCATACTCTAGTAGCATAAGATCTCTAGTATTTTCCCAGATTTAAAAAGAATAAAATTTTAATTAATAGACAAAGAATGTTCAGTAAATTTTCAAACTGAAAGAGATGCGACTGATAAAGAGTACTGATAATAGAGCTCAAAATGAAATTCAGCAAACAGTTATAATGGTAAATGAAAAATGATCAAATAAGCTTTGTGCTAAAATATAATTGAAGTTAAAAATCAATGTAAATAAAGCAAATTAGGTAAAAAGTACAGCATATAGATATTTTAAGGTTACAATGGAGCAACACAACATGAAAGCTGTGAGAGAACTATCAGTTCCCCCACAGCTTTTTTGTGCTAACTAACCTAATTTGTGCTTTATTTACATTGATTTTTAACTTTCGATTTTTATGATGGTAGTTGTGATATTATTTCAAAAATTCTTAAAATTGACATCTGATATTTTTCTAACTATCACATTGTAAAGGTTCTTAGATCCATTAAAAAATAACTTACATCTTTTAACAATTCTAATAAAAGTATCATAGACTATGCAATATATATATGTATGTACTATTGGCCCCGATTAAACTAATATTGTTAATTGAAATAAATAATATTCAATTAAGCAGAGTATTTGACAATGCGGGGAAACTTTCTTTACCTCGCCTAAACTAAATCTGTGTGTACATTTTTTAAAAACAAAATACCCAAGTTTGAGTATGTAATTAGCCTGGGGCATATACCTGGATAATTGCCCCTAAATCATTTATCTACCCACTCCGGGAAATTATTTGATCCACATCACAACAAAAATCAAATGAATGAAGATGATTGAATGCAGTGAGGTAACTTTGCATTTAATAGATAAGAATAAAAACATTTTACAGTAAGTCAATTATTAGTCAAGTCAACACATGACAATGACCAATAGCATACATAGACTAAGGTGCGCTCCCCCGCAAGATTTGTAAGTGTACCCCCACCCCCTATTACGATATAAAAAATATTTTCCCCCTGTAACTTATAGAGCTAATTTCTGGATTGTGCGCTTTCAAACCTTTTGCCGCCCCCCTTCAGCAACCACAAGGGCGCTATGTATGGAACTGACAATGACTAACATGAAAGATGTTTCATTTGCACATGACTTCGGCTATCAAACACACACACAGACACAAGTATTTTGACTTAGATCGTGTATGGGTGTACAAGTAATGGCCACTGACCACACATTTTAGTTCATGATATTAACTTAAAAATTAGCTTTAAGCTATTTTTAGAGAACTTTCTGTATATAGCTATAAATATATTAACTAAAATATTAGTAAAAATTAAGCCGTCCATAACAGGACTATATTGAGCATAAAACTTGATAAAAACTCTATATGTTAAATGAATGCACAGTAGGAATTAGCAATGCATTAATCATTTCAATTATAAGCTGAAAAGCAGGGTTCGTAAATATCGTGACATTTGCGAAAATATCCGATATTTTGATATATACCCGATATTTTCAATTCGCGCAAGCTTAATTCTTTAATCAGTAACTACATCCTCAAATCAATGTTATTTATTTCCTTAAATAAGTATTATGACAGTACAGACTAAAAATTAATGTTTCTTTCAATATTTCTCTACATAAATATACATTAAAATTTACAACAATGAAATGTTATGCAGCTATTTTTGCTGAAATGTAATAGTTTAATGTTTTAAAAATTACATAACCTAATGATGATGTTGGCTACTATACTGGATATTGACTATTATGTTCATATAAAAATAATAACAGTATCATATACATAAATATCAACTATCATGTAATATCAAACCAAAAGATGAAAACTTATTGATAACCGTACATTATACACTATTAGTGTAATTGATTTTTTCAATATGTAATATTTATATGTATTTTTTTTTAATACCCATAACTTTTTTATTAATTAATACTTCAAACTATAATATTGACTTTATTTGAAAAACATTAGAACTAAACAACTTATTTATTGTTTTATCACATTGCAAAGACATAAAACAAAACTTTAACTGAACAAAATAAAAAACAAATATAAAATTTAAATCTTTTGTTTTGTTTTACATAGTAATTTTGTTACTAAAACAAAACTATATGTTGCATTTTTAGGTTGTATTATTATTTTTTAGCACTAACACACATTGTACAAACATTAGACACATTTCCATATTCTGATTAACTTTTCATTTTTAACTACGCATTTTTCATCTCTATTCAAGTTGTTTTTTAACTTCTAATTTTATTATCAGAAAATAAAAAAGGAATATCATATTATTTATTACATCATACTAAAGATGACATCATTAATATGATGAAGACAATTTTTCTATTGAAAATATCGCATTTCAAAAAATAAATATCGAAAATATCAAAATATCTTGATATTTTCAGAATAAATATCGGATAATATATCTACTGATATGTATCGGGGAACCCTGCTGAAAAGTAATCAAAAATTGAACTTACTTTTCTACTCTTGGATGGGAATCCTTCGCCCCACTCAAGAATTGCTCCACTCTTGATCTGCCTCAACCTAAAGACGGGAAGGGGGAATGAGAATATTTTTTTTAAAAATAATATCTTTGTATGATTGCATTTTTTAAAATTAACATGTGATTATTATTTATATATTTTTTTTGATATTTAAGTTTGTATACTATTTTTTAAAATTTAAGCAGTACTTTTCTTCGTCATTAGAGACTTACCGAGAAAAAAAGTAATTCAAATTTTATACTTACTAATACTGTTGTCCCTGCTTAATTGGGTAACGGATAAATGAATACCCCGCCTAAATGAATAAAACATCCTGGAACCGTATCATAGGCGCAATGATAAAGATTCCCGCTTAAACAAATACCCCGGTTAATCAAATAGTATTTCTTGGAACCAACAATATTCGTTTAAGCAGGGCCGACAGCACCGTCGGCTCCAAGAAATAGTATTCGATAAAGCGGGGGATCTTTAACATTACGTTTCTGGTATGGGGAAGATTCGGTTCCGAGATATTATACTCGTATAAGCAGAGTATTTGTTTATCCGTTACCCCATTAAGCGGTGACGACAGTAGTACCATATTCAGAGCTATTTTAAAGTACGAACAAAGCTATTTGAATGAAAACATTCATATACTGTCGCCCTCGCTTAAACGAATGCTGTCGGTTCCAGGAATTATTATTTGATTACGCAGGGATCTTCAACATTAAGTCTATGCCATGGGTTCCAGGATGTTTTATTTGTATATGCGGGGTATTCGTCTATCAGTTACCCGATTAAGCGGGGACGACAGTATTAAATTTGAAGTTTATTGCTTTTCAGTTCTTCTTAAATCTTATGACACCCTACAGTAATCTCTTTTACAGTTACTTAATCATTCACACATGAAACAAACATTAGAAAAAAAAAACTTCATAATAATATATGTTCAGAAATGTGTTAAGTCAATAATATGCTAGTTTATTTTTAATTAAAAAAGCAGCTGAAAGAAAAGTTACCACCATTTCAAATTCTTAAGAAGGTGACTAAAATAAAACACAAGTTAAACACTAGATTATTGTATATTGTAGTAGTTGTACGCCAACTCAATACTAAAGACTTAAAAAATAAATAAAGCTTGATTCAATTGTGTAAATGTAAATTACGGCAATTTGGTTTGCATTGGTATGAGGTAAATTAAGTCCTCCTGGCTAAGAACATAATTTTCTTATTTTAAATTAATAATTATACCTTATGTGGATAAATATAGGAGTTAATTGGATATTCATTTACATTTCACAGAGATATACAATACATACTTCGGTACCATTGTCTTTTAAATAGGCAAAAAATTAAGACAGAGATTACAGTTAAACATGTTTGTATTCGGAAAAATATGGTATCCGGCACAATCAAAAACTGTCTAGTCTAAAATCTGCCTACTTAATACTTTGTCTAATTTTACGAGAAAAACACATTAGATTCCCAACCTATCACTTAAAATCGCGTATTACGTTTTAACAGATTGCAGTTGCAAAAATAGTTCATTACAGGAATGGAGAGATAAAACCATGCTACACACATAATAAAATACAAAAAAAAGAGCACTTACTTAATAATAATGCTTCTTGCTTCATATTTTGGTTGCTTCACTCACATTTTTCGGCCGATAATAGCTTTACTTCAGCTATCGCCATCTTGTCTTTCCCGCGTATAGTCCGTAACCTACGAGTTTCAGTGCTGCTGAGTTGTGTTAATCCTCGTAGGCTATGGAAATGAGGAAAATGCGGAATATTTCGCGGAATATTTCACGGAAAATTTCCGTTTTTTTAAGGAAAAGAAACGTTTTGAAACGAAAACGGAAATTTCCTGTTAAAATCAGTAAAAATCTTCCTGAAAATTCAGGTTTTTTTTAACAGTGTAGGGGGTGAGCTCGCAGCGCCACCAGGGATTTTGGGTGCGTTTTTTTTCAGTTTTCATCTTATATCCCAAAAACTATGCATTCGCCAGCAAAATCATCAATTGGTAAATTAAAGAACATAAAAATACCTTTAAAAAGAATAAAGAATTAATTAGTATTTTATAACTGAAATAGATGGAATAGACTTGACATTTAAGTTCTAAACTCGTGAGATTTTGAAAACCTATCTTTTTCTTTTCTTCTTTCTTTATTTTTTTGGGACTGCGAAAGGCATATCAATCACTTTTTTCTTAAATTTCGATAGTGCTGTGCTATTTAAGTCAACTAAGGTCCAAGAAGACCTTAAACCATGTTATAAATAAAACGTATAACCTTCTGCAAAAAGGATAAATAATAAAAATAATGATAAAAAAGTCCAAACATTAAAAAAATAGAATAATGCAAATAAAATAATGAAAGTGAACAGATGTAGAATAAACTAACATGAAAATGACATTGTACTCAAGTTAAATGGATACTTTCATCGTCTGACTGTTCATCTAATGCGATATCCAATTTTGTACCGTTAAGGCAGATACCCTGGCAGTTTAAGCAAGCAATGCTGCAGTTTATCCTTGATTTTCTGCAGTCGCATCTTGCACCACATCCTTTTGTGCTTGAACAAAAATCATGGAGAGAATGGAGTCAGGAGCTGGAAGAATTGAAGTTGTTATAGGTTTCCATGATGTACCTGCTTTTTTCCATCCCCAGGCATCGGGTGGAAGTAATCTCCTCAACCACTTTTGAATCTGGTGATAAACTCTTAATGAATGAAATTTTGCGGCATCTTCAGTAGGTGGGAAGGAAGCAAGATCAGGTTTTATTTTTCTTGCTGCTCTCTGAAAAGATATTAATCTCTGTTCATTCAGAGAAGTTATATTTACTGAAGCCCCATATAAGGCTAAGAAAAATGATCGGCCTGCCTCCGCTACCTGCTCTGGGGTAGAAAGGGGGTTTGAGAACACTTCCGGAACGTAGCTCAATGATTGATTTTTTTGTAACAGCTTTATGAATTTGGCTTTTCCTTTGTTATATGCAGCTGATGTTGTGTCACAGCTGGAGAAAGCATGGAGGAAGAGAATTTGATCTTTGAACTTGCAAGTGTTTTGTAATTCTTGTGAATAAAAAATTTTGGTGTTCACCTTATCTTTGCCTGGTTTGAAGAAAAGAATATTATTATTACTTGGAGTCAAAGCTATTAATAAAACATTTTGGGCCTTCGTTTGCTGAACTATGGTAGAGGGAAAAATAGTGAAAAGTACACTTGCACATAGTTTTGTCTTCCCTTCATTCCTCGCCTCCTTCCTCCCCAACCTGCCTCCCCGTTTCAAGAAATCAAATCACCTTAATGACCTGTACTACTCAGGTCGAAAAAAGAAAAGAATAATATCAAATTAATCACTGAGGCGGCTCCAAAAATAGAAAAGAGGGGGAAAATAGTCGTTTTCTCAAAAAATGACAAACTTTGAAGTTCAGTATCTGGGCAACTATTATAGCTATAATAAAAACAAACAAAGAGTTTAAAAGATAATTTTATGCTCTTTAATTTATTAATTGACATTCTTTTCTCGCAAGTCAATAGTTTCTGAGATATAAGACGAAAATTGAAAAATCACCCATAAAACACCAGGTGGCGCTGCGAGCTCCACCCTCAACACCGGGGACTTTTAGTATGTTCATCAGGAGCCCTTCCTGTACCTGTGTGCCAATTTTTAAAACTATGTTATTATTTTTTCGCCCTTATTTTGGGTCTTCGTTTGCTGAACTATGGTAGAGTGAAAAATGTTGAAAAGTACACTTGCACATAGTTTTGTCTTCCCTTCATTCCTCGCCTCCTTCCTCCCCAACCTGCCTCCCCGTTTCAAGAAATCAAATCACCTTAATGACCTGTACAACTTCAGGTCAAAAAAAAAAAAGAATAATATCAAATTAATCACTGAGGCGGCTCCAAAAATAGAAAAGAGGGGGAAAATAGTCGTTTTCTCAAAAAATGACAAACTTTGAAGTTCAATATCTCGGCAACTATTATAGCTATAATAAAAACAAAAAAAGCGCTTTAAAGATAATTTTATGTTCTTTAATTTATTAACTGACATTTTTTCTCGCAAGTCAATAGTTTTTGAGATATAAGACAAAAATTGAAAAATTACCCATAAAGCACCAGGTGGCGCTGCGAGCTCCCCCCTCACCACTGGGGACGTTTAGTATGTTCATCAGGAGCCCTTCCTGTACCTGTGTGGCCAATTTTTAAAACTGCATATTTTAGTGTTTTTTCAAATCCTTTATTGACTAGACTATACTTGGAATGGTTTACATACATTTTAGGCTTAAAATAGTTCGCCGTTGCCATATTTATTAAGTTATTTAACGTCCTGTTTATGAGATATTTTGCAAATATGTGAGCAAAATACGACCTTACTTGACTTTACTTTTGCTAATAACATTAGGCATATGTGATCAATTTTAATCAAATCATTTTAAAATTGTTTAATTTTATGAAAAATCAGTTCGCAAAAAAAAACTTACTTTCTGTGACTACCCATGCTGGATCGTTGCTTGACTGATTTGTCTGAAAATAACTGTCAATAAATAAACTCTGATGTCCAACTAGTGGCTCTAACTGGTTTTCTCAAGAAGAAGGACTATTTAACTTGTGAAAAACAGCTTTAGAGTAAAATGATACACCCATTACAGATTTCTTACTGCAGTAACTAACAAACGTCCCGTTTTTAGGCTACTGGGCATAAATGGGTTAAGAAAAACTCGGTTTGGAAAAATCCTTTTTGTAATATTTTTTCGCTTTTAATTACTTTTTCTCTTTCCTTAACGCTGTATTGCTCTTCTAGAAATAAAAAGAGTTTGCCAATATTATTTTTTTCAGTTCAAAGGCGGTTTCAAAGCATTTATGTGTGTTACAGATAATTTTCAAATTCAACATAAAGAAATTCAGCCTCTACGCTAAAACCAAGAATTTACGAAAAACAACAAAATTTAGCTATGGCTAACTTTATACTTAGCTGTGGTTCTGCTTCATATTTATTTATTTATTTTGTTTCAGTGAATCAATTATTTATTTATTTATCGTTATTCACTTATTAATTTATCTTTATTTCATTAATTATTTATTTTATTTATTTAGTTTTTGAAACTTTTTTTTCTTTTCTAGATGTTTCCCTCTGTAAATTCAAGATTTAAAAAATACTGATTGTATATAAAGCTTCTTGAGTATATTCCCAAATTAAAGGGGAATTCCAATAACACTTTTCATTATCTCCACAAATTCAAAAAAAAAAGAACGAAATCAAATGTGACATAAATTTTGGACAGAAATGATCTACCATAGACATTTTTAAATGCAAAACTTTTATTGCAGAATTATAGCAATGAGATAAGCGCATTGAATGAACACATCACAGAACACAAAACAACTCTATTTACAAGCTGAGAAACAACCCAAGTAGCACGCTGAAAATTCGAGCAAAAAGTAAAATATAAACTAAAGATAAGCTATTCCGAAAAAAGGATTACAAATGAGCAAGGGAAATTCATTCATCCTTATATTTAAAATTCATTCCGCTAACTGAATTAAATGAGTTAGTAGCCGTATCTAGCGTAACATAGACCTCCAAGAAGTCCGGCACCGTATCCTAAACCACCATATCCATCATATCCAAGTCCGGCATATCCAAGTCCGGCATATCCAAGTCCTTGTCCTTCGCAAGGAAAGCAAGGACATGAAGAGCAATATGTGACGCGAAGCTGATCTATTTACAAGTTCAGAAGAAAACCATGTAGCACGCTGAAAATGTCAGCAGTAAACTTAAAATAAATTGAAGAAAAAGTACCCCAAAACAAAGATCACAGATAAGCAATGTAAAAACAATCTTCAACAAATATACATTTATAGATTTGTTCACTCAATTGAGGTATATGAGTTAGTAGCCGTATCTAGCGTAACCTAAACCTCTAAGAAGTCCGGCATTGTATACTAAAATACCATATCTTCCATATCCGAGTCCGGCATATCCAAGTCCTTGTCCTTCGTATCCAAGACCTAGTCCGTTGACGCCAACGATTCCTGGGGCACCCAAGACGTCAGGGGCACCCACAAGTCTGGCACTCAAGAATCCGGCTTCTGGTCCGGCATACGGAGCGGAAGAGATCATCTTGACTGCAGCAGGGTTCTGGTTAGCTGTTCCGGGCTCGTTGGTCTTGACTTGGGCCCTGAATCCGGCATGGTCTGCTACATAGTCTACCTGCCTGTGGACGCTCCTGGCATCGGTGAATCCGTAGCTGCCCTTCACGCCACTGGCTCCGTCACCGACTTCCTCCCTGTATTGGTCTCCATGCTTGTCTTTGATGTTGTATCCAAACTTGTACGGCTTAGGTGCGTGATGTACAGGCTGTAACTTTTATTATTATCATTATTTTAAAGTATTGCACACTACAGATAAATCCAATTACAGTGGCAAATATTACAAGAATAATTAAAACAATTTATTCATTCCAAATATTGAAACATATAGACTTAAAAAAATTAAAAGGCATGTTAAAAATATCTAAAACACGACAAGGAGTTAATATTTTGCAGAATTTTAAAAGACAACAAGCGAATTAAAACAAATTACATATTTAAAATATTAAAGCAAATAGGCTTAAAATTATTAAAAGACATTTTAAAAACCTCCAAACCGCAGTAATTTTTACAGTAATAAACTGTAAAATTGCTATTTTTACAGTAATAAACTAAAATTGCTATTTTTACAGTAATAAATTGTAAAATTGCTAATTTTACAGTTTGTTACCATGCATTTTACAGTTGTAAACTGGAACCTCCGCTGCCAGTATTATACTGCTCTTTTTACAGTATAATACAGATAAATTTTACGGCAATAAACTGTAAAATTTGCATTTTAACAGCGAGAAACTAAATTTGCTAGATTAACAGTTTATTACTGTGCATTTTAATTTTGAATTGAAACCTCGGATGCCAGTATTATACTGTAAAAAAAACAGCTTATTTTTTGCAGTGTACAACAGTTGAACTAAAAAAACTAAAACATAGTCTCCTTACATCTGGGGCAAAAGATCCTGCAACAAAAGACACAGCAACTGCAAAGACAATCACCTGAAAACAAATTTCGGAAATATAAATAATTTTGATAACGTCATTCAACAGTTTAATTTATGTTAAAAAAATATTTCCAGATTATTAAGATTTTAGAGCGGTTGACAACTTTTAGGCCGCAATCGTTCAATTTTGGAAACATATGCAAGATCGAAACATTAGCTTCAAGTCTTTGGAGTCAAGAAATTATACGATAGTTAAAAAAATTGTCAAAATATTAGTTATTAAAGTCATCCAGTATCTTACATCAGCAACTTCTACTATCAGAAATTTTTATGCGTTTTTAACTGCTTCTGAGAAAAAATGAAAAGAAATTATCCATAATGTAATGAGTTGATATATACTAATTATCATATGGATTATGAAACCAATATCGTAGTATCCAACCGAAACTTAATCCGCTATAAAAAGTATCTCATGTCAAAGGTTACTTAAGGCTACAATGGACAAATAAAATTGATTTTTTTCAATTATTGATTTATATGTCTAAAACTTAGGATGCTTGTATTATTGTATATTTACGACATCTAGAAGCATAAAAAACACAAATTAGTGCAAAAACAATGAATACTTTTTTTTTCAAATTTCAAATTTAAGTATTTTTTTAACAAAATTTCAAAATGTTCCAGGCGTCGCAATTTTTTTTCAAACTTTGAATTTCCACTTAATTTTCAATCATTAGGCATGATGGCACAAAACAATGCATTAAAAACAATGTTTTATGAAATAGTTTATAAAAGATGGCTGAAAATAAAAATTTTCAGTTGAAAAAATCATATAAATTTTCATTTTCAGCCATCTTTTATAAACTACCACATAAAACATTGCATGTGATGCATTGTTTTATGCAATCATGCCTAATGATTGAAAATTAAGTGGAAATTCAAAGTTTGAAAAAAAATTGCGACGCCTGGAACATTTTGAAATTTTGTTAAAAAAATATTTAAATTTGAAATTTGAAAAAAAGTATTCATGGTTTTTGCACTAATTTGTGTTTTTTATGCTTTTAGATGTAGTAAATATACAATAATACAAGCTCACTAAGTTTTCGACATATAAATCAATAATTGAAAAAATCAATTTTATTTGTCCACTGTAGCCTTAATTGCAGATAGTGGAAACAATGAAAACTGTTGTTAAATCATATGACAAAGAAATAATCGAAAATATAATTAATATTTTGCAATACGAACAGGAGTTAGTGTATTACAAACTTCAAGTTTGTATTTGGTGAAAATTAATTTAATCACAATATTTTAATGCTCTTCTTTGATCTAAAATACTGCATGAAAGAGCTCTAATCATAAAAACCTTATTTAGTTAATTTAGAAAATAAATCGCAAACAATAAAAACTAATTGTAAAATCAACAGTGTTGTAAATGTACAAATATGAGAAAAGTTGCAAATCAGTGACTTTGAGTTGCAAAGAAACCTTATTCAATGAAAAAACATACGAGCTCATGTATACAAAGAAATTCGACAAAAAGCAAAATGTCATACGCCTTTATATCAAAAAGCTCACTAACATTCTTTTGCATAGTAAAAGGGATTCTTTACAACACCGATACACGGGTCAATTTTTTTAAAAAATTTGCTCAGTTCTAGTGCCGTTAATTTCGTATTTTAATTATAAAATATGCATAGAAAAATCAAGTAAAATCAACAACAAAAAAATTATTGAAATCTAAAGCCAACAAAATTATTCTACTGGTTAGAGATTGTTACCTGAGACAACATGACTGGTTGATGGAGTGAAAACAACTGAAGTGATATTAGAAAGCGATAGTTACGCACTTTTATACTACTCATAGATTTTAAAATTATTTTTCTTAGAAATGTATTGATCTTTTACGGTTCATTAGCTCGGCATTTGATGATGAGGTAACAATGTAATAAAATCGGGTTAATCTTTCAATAAAACTTCATTCCAACAAAATGCATTCCATAAAAAAACCTGTTCCTTTGTCATTTAAACTAGATGAAGTTCAAGTATGTTCACACAGTAACAACTTATGTTAATACTCGAATTTCACGGGACAGAAGAAGAATTCGAGATACGGAGGTTTCGAGATACAGAGGTTGTGATAAAATTTTACAAAAATAAGCAATTGGAACAAAGTCAAATACTTAATAGCTTGTTTTGCATTGATAATGTTGAATATTTTACTGTACGACATGTTGTGAGTCCACGTTTTACTAATTGTGATGACTGTATCTGTAGCAGGTTAATGCATACCTTTAAATACGAACATAGTCTTTGAATGATTGTGCGAAAGATGATTTTCGTCTCCAAGTTATACCATTGATAAAGGTGGCTGGAGATGAAATTCAAAAATGAGAGTCGTGAAAATTCGAGATATAGAGGTTTTCGGGAAAAATCATTCGAGATAAACATGAGAAAAAACATTAAATGTATGCTGTAAAAGCAGGGAAATTGAAAATTTTCGACATAGAGAGGTTTTCGAGGTAAGCAGGTTGGAGATAAACAGGTTCGACTGTACTTCATATGAAATCCTTTATTTACGAGACAAAAAGCCCACAATTTACTCTTTTTCTGTTTCTGTATTTTTTTTTCCCTAAATGTTAAAAAATATTGTTTTACCTAGAGTACGCGGATTGTAATAATGTCTTACATCAACTGAAGAAAATATATTTTTTTTTAAATTATTAATTTAAATAAAATAAAGCTTCTGTTATTTGTATACATCTTGCACTTCTTTGGCACAACTGAACTTTTCAACAGAAATTCACTACTTAAAGATTTCGTTCAAATGTGTACTTTCGGAATTGTTCGGAGATTTACCGAACCTATTTAATGAATCTTCGAAATCATTGGATTGAGCATGTTTCAACACGCGGCACTTTTATTTCAACGATTTTTTTTTTATTTTATTTTTTTTTTTTTTTGCAATTTAAGTTGGGTTATGGAGTCATTCATCAAATTAACTAGAATCTCAAAAACTTCTCTCTTTTCACAATTTCTTTCTGATGTAATTTTTTTGTTATGTTGTTTCTCCCGCAGCTTGCAACATTTAAAAGTCCACTTCGTGTTCCTAGTATACATCATTTTAACAGCAAAGTATTTCTATCCATCATCCATTGTTTACCTAAAACGAAAGTTCCAGACGCGCGAATCATTTTCAGAAGGAGATAGCCTTCTGTACACAGCTTTGAGAAAATAATGTAGCTTCATGCAAGGAAATATATCGTATATTCACTTAATATGACTGTACTTCGTAACCCATTTATGCCCAGTAGCCTAACAACGGGACGCTTGTTGGTTACTGCATACAAAAACCTGTGATGGGTACCTAATTTTACTCTAAGGCTGCTTTTCACAAGTTAAATAGTCCTTCTTCTTGAGAAAACCAGATAGAGCCACTATTTGGACATTTTTTATTGTTTTAGAGTTTTTTTATTGACAGCTATTTTCAGACAAATCACTCAAGCAACGATCCAGCATGGGTAGCCACAGAAAGTAAGTTTTTTTGCGAACTTTTTTTTCATAAAATTAAAATATTTTAAAATGATTTGCTTAAAATGGATCACAGATGCCTTCTGTAATGTCACTTTGCAAAAGTAAAGTCAAGTAAGGTCGTTTTTTGCGCACATATCTGCAAAATATCCCATAAACAGAACGTTAAATAACTTAATAAATTAGGCAACGGCGAACTATTTTAAGCCTAAAATGTATACAAACCATTCCAAGTAAGAGTTTTAAGCAGATAAAAATTGAAAAAAAACTGGTAAAAGAAACTTGGGCATAAATTGGTTAATACAGAGTATGTTTTTTCTCCCCTTTTTTCCCCATTAAGAACGAAGCAAGTCTCCTTTCCTTTTTAAAAAAGAGGAATAAACAAGTGAAATTAATATAGAAAAGAATGATGTATTAATTGTATTCGTTCCTTGTGGAAGGTTATCTTCAAATGATCAGGTGTGAACCATGTGCTCGGTTTCAAACATGCCTGAAATAAGCTCATATGCATTACACTGGAAATAGAAAAAGGATTTTTTTTTGAAGCGTAAATAATTGATTTATGAACAGGAATCTCCCAATGAGAGGTCACTGTCACTTCCTAAGATATTTCCTAATTAAACAAATTTTGCTATTTGTGTGTACATACACATTAATGTAATGTTACAATTTAAAATAGTACTAAAAATGTTTTTTAATAATACCTGATGTTTCTTCTCACTAGATGTAATATGTAGGTATGGTATGTGAACGCTCGTATTCATCATTCGGTGAAATTCGGCAATTCATTCTGCAAATTCACTTTCGTCCCTCCGAAAAATTAAGTTCGGAGAGCCGTTATTTTATGAAATGCAAATGAATGTTTTCTAGTGTTATTTCTAATGGTAATGTTTAACTACAGGTATCTTGGACTAAGTTCGAATTCCCTTCGAATTTCATACAGCAAAAAAAATGTATTCAGCTGAAATTCATTTCTGAATCGGTTTTCAAGTTCTTTAAATTTAGCCACCTAGATATTCTGCTCAATTTTTATACATTTAGAATTATAGTTACTGAAGCAGCTTAAAGCACACGTGATTCAGTAAACAAATATGCAACTCATTATGGCGTTTTTATCAAAGCTTGAAATCTCGCCGAAGTTCTCACGGAAACATTTTTTCAAGCTTCAGCTCTTTCCTAACTAGTCTTTATCGTGCTTAAGATGCGATGTAGCCTCAAACAGTTTTGTCAAGGTGAAGTTAATTAAGTTAAGGGGTACTATTTTAAGTGGATTCCAAATGTAGGTATTAAAACAACACAGGGGTCTTTTTTCTGCCCTTTTTTACTTAGCTTTATTGAAACATTTTTGACTACTGTTAAGAAAGAACTTTTTTTTAATACGCTTTTATTAGTTTCACATGTGTATTTGTTTGTTTGTCAGTATGCATGTAACTCTGAATAAAAGATAAAATTCACGTTCTTTACAAAGGTAAAAGTAATATATTTAATACTATTATTGATACTGAAATCTAAACTGTATTACATGCTGATGTATTATAAGTGTTTCAGTTGTTAGTATGTCACTCTCAAGGGCGGATCCCGAAATGTTCCAAGGGAGGGGCAATTGTTTTTTTTCTACTCTCCCTCCTTTAGAACTTTAACGAAATGTTATGATAGAAATTTATTCGCCGAGTTCACGGAATAAAAGAATTTAAGTAACAATTCTTCACACTACAGAGATCCAAATTTAAATGCTATGTGCTTAAAGCAATATAATTTTTTCTTTTTTCTAAGAACTGCCATCGTGATATCAGAGTACATTTAAGCTGTACTATTTGGAAAACAACTTGTTATTTACAGAATAAAATAAAATTACCCACAGGATTGGAAGTAGTAATATTTAAAAAAATTTTATTTCAATAAAAAATTGCAAAAAAAATAAATAACTTTCCAGAAAAATAGCAATTTCTTACCTTTTTACTTTCTTCTATATCTAATATATAGAAGAAAGTATTGGTTTCGTGAAAATTTTCGAATGTCGAATTTTGACGGATTTGCACGTTTTGAGGTGCGCTGAGTCCATTTCGACCATTTTTGGAAAATGTCTGTCTGTGTGTGTGTCTGTCTGTGTGTGTGTGAGTCTGTATGTGTGTGACCAGTTTTTGTGGCCGCGCTAGAGCAAAAACTACTGAATAAAATCGAACAAAAATTTTTGCACATATGTACCACCATGTGAACTGGTGCACCTGACTTTGTTTAGCGAATTCCTCCAAGGGGGGTGGAGCAATCGCACGTGTTCTGCGCGGGGGTGATTGCTGTATCTCAGGAAGTCACCGGCGGAATCAAACGAAAATTGGTCCATAAGTAGACCCTACTGAGTACAGGTGCTGATTCAATTTGTTTGTCAATATCTCGAAGGGGGGGAGCAATCGCACGTGTTCTGCGCGAGGGTGACTGCTATATCTCAGGAAGTAACCGGCGGAATCAAACGAAAATTGGTCCATAGGTAGACCCTATTGAGTACAGGTGCTAATTTAATTTGTGTGTCAATATCTCAAAGGGGGTGGAGCAATCAAAAGTGCTTATTTTGTCATTGCACCTACTGTATCTCGGGAAATATTGCTGCGATTTGAATGAAATTTGGAATAACACTAACCCAATATGGAAGCAAGCATCGATTAAATTTTGGCGCCAATCGCCCCAGGGGGAGGGTGGGGTGATTTTTGCGCTTAGTCAACAATGCGAAAAATTAATTCATTAAAAAATCGCTTTCACGCTATTTAATTATCAAAACAGCTGAAAACTTTCAATGATTTGAAATTTTTAACTGTTGCCAATTTCTTTTTACTAACAAATAAAATGTTTGCAATTAATCTAAACAAGGCTTTTGCAATAATTTCCAATTTCGCTCATTGGTTCTGCATAAGGCCCCTATATAGACGAGCCGGCGCATCAAGATTGAGTTTGACCACTTTGGATCCAGAACGTGATTGAGAGTTGTCTTTTTCGGTGAGTGGTTGTCTTTTCAGGCGAGTTATCGTGTTTTGGTAATTTTTTCGGTGAATTTAACAAAGCTTGGCAATGTCCCGAAACTTTTTCTGGTAACCCTAGAGCCGCAACAATGAAAATTGAAAGTCAAAGTTCATAAGTTGGATCCAAAGTGGTAAAACTTAAGCTTGATGCGTCGGCCTGTCTATATAGCGGCTCTAGTTCTGCATTTGCAGGGTTATTATGATAATTGGGAAATTGTAGCTGTCTCCAATTACTCGAGCGAGTACGTATTTTATTTTGTAACCGGAATTCATTAGATAGATATAGAAGAAAGTTTTGTGACGGCCACGGCAGCTAGTTTAATTTCTTCGAATTCCATCAACTGTCATTGAATTTCATCATCTGTCAAAACTAATCAACGTTGCCATGGAACACCATGGGAAAGTTTAGCCACACAGCGCTCAAGTGGCAGAATTAGGAAGCTAGGCTGTTTCTTCATTTTAGGTAGGGACTTAAAAAATTGTGGTAGCCAGTAAGTACAGCGACATCTAGTGGAGCCATGTATTAACTTGTGAAATTAAGTACAATAGGGATAATATCAAGAAATGCACAACTAAAACAATTTTTATGCAAAGTTTTTTATTAAAGAGGTAAAGCAACGAGAGATCTCCAGTTGGATCCGAGGAAACGTATGAAGCGAAGAGTTCACAAATTCAAAAGCAATCTTTGTAGCACGCTGAAAATGTGAGTAGTAAACAGGAAAATAAGTTAAAGAAAAGCTACCCCGAAACAAGGATCACAGATGAATAATGTAAAAACATTCTTCAACAAATAAACACATATGGTAAAGTCAGTCACTCATGGTATATGAGTTAATAACCGTATCTAGCGTAACCTAAACCTCCTAGAAGTCCGGCACCGTATCCTAAGCCACCATATCCACCATATCCCAGTCCGGCATATCCAAGTCCTTGTCCTTCGTATCCAAGACCCAATCCGTTGACGCCAGCGATTCCTGGTGCACCCAAGACAGCAGGTGCACCCACAAGTCCGGCACCCAAGAATCCGGCCTCGGATCCGGCATAGGGGGCGGAAGAGATCATCTTGACTGCAGCAGGGTCCTGGTTGGCGGTACCGGGCTCGTTGGTCTTGACTTGCGCCCTGAATCCGGCATGGTCTGCTACGTAGTCGACGCGTCTGTGGACGCCCCTGGCATCGGTGAATCCGTAACTACCCTTCACGCCACTGGTCCCGTCTCCAACTTCCTCCCTGTATTGGTCTCCATGTTTATCCTTTATGTTGTATCCAAACTTGTACGGCTTAGGAGCGTGATGTACAGGCTGTAAGTTGTAAAAAATGTAAGTTCAATGGAGTTACTTGTGTCTGAATTAAGAATCAGATTTTAAAAAAAATATATTTAACTCACACAAATTTAGTTATCAGTTTTTGATTTAAGAACCAGCTTTGAAAATGCAGACTATCTTTGGATGCAAAAGAAATAGTGTTTTGAAATACAAAAGGAATTAGGTATGCACAATTCAAACTAGAATAATTTTACTAAATAATAAACTGATTATTACAGGAGATAAAAACACTGTCTGTTAAACATCGGAATGGATTTTTTAAATATTTTTAACTGTATCTTATCTTTGTTAATATGTCTGTGTGGAGGATATTTTCGAAATTTATCCATTAAACGGATCATAGGTTTCACTTTGCCATTAATCCTCACTATAACGAAATTTATTTTACTCTTTATGATAAGGAATAAGTTACCACCAACAAGTCAAAGCTAAGGTACACTGTTAAAAAAATTCCTGAATTTTTTCGTTAAAAATTACTGGCATCCACGTTGCCAGTAAATTTTACCGTAAAATGTTTTTTTTACTGTAAAATTTTACGGCAGAGAAAACAAGAATTAAAATGCGCAAGATACGAACGACAAGGATCAAACCAGGACCCATTTTTTTCACACTGCTTTACTATCCACTGCACCAGATGAGTCACATCAGGAGAAATAGCATCTGCATCTCACAGAAAGTCACCTGGTGATCAATTGGCGCAGCTATTACAATTTTTTTATCGGTACAATTTAATGTAAAAATTTTCTGCACTGTAAACGCTACATTTTACAGTAACATTTACCATAAAAGCTTCCTGAATTTTTAACAGTGTAGGAGAACATCTGCCTCCATCTTCGTTATTAACTATTCCAGGCTGATGTATCCATAACAAAGATGAAGCTGCTGTCCTCGGATGTCATAACCGGACTGTCAGTATACTGCATGAACTCTTGCAACATTGTTTTGCGTTTACGTACTATACTTAGTTGAAACAAATTTTTATTATCTTTAGCTTAATCATTCTCACACACATAAAATGTGTTATATGGAGAGCAAAATATGAGTTCAATAAAACTAGATTCTCAAAATAATATCTTTAAAAAGATTAAATTTTAAAATAAAATATAAAGTGAAATGTCAAGCTATGGTATTTTATATATCTTTAGCAAACTGCAAAAATAAATTCAAATAAATATATTTTACTGAACTTTTTAACGTAATTGTGCAAGCTCTTTAAAGTAATAAGACTTAACTACTTGCCATTAAATTGAACGTCACTAAAAGAGGTGGTAGGTAACAAAACTAAGTAGAACTTGTCTGACACCATTTCACTTCTCAAATGATACACGTATAGCAGTTTATATCTATAAAATAATCTACTTACTTCAGGTATGAAAGACCCAGCAGCAAAGGACACCACAACTGTGAGGACAATAACCTGAAAAAGAATTTCAGCATTATTAATAATTTCCACTTTTTGCCATATGGAACAAATCCTGAATTTCATTCCCTATAGGAAGGTTTCTTATATTAAAAGCTAAGTAAATACAGTGAACTCTCATTTATACACCGCCTCTTTTATGCGTCTGTTTCACTTATACGACGATTTTAAATGCTCCCAGCACATTCCATAGAAAAATAATGATAGTATTATTCGTTTATGCGTTGCTCTAAAGATATATATTTCTTTTATGTGCCGAATATTCCGTAAAATGTAAAAAAAAAAAAATCTTTAAAAAGTAAGCATTTTCTTCACTTTCCTCTTTAATCTCCCGCCTTTATTGCTCACGGAAGGCATTTTTTCTGAATGAACTAGAGTTCGCAGAGGGACAATTACCTATTATGGATCATTTCAAAGAGAACAGTTTGTAATTAGGTATACAATTTTTGTTTTCGCTTTATCATTGTAGTTACGTTACAGTAATTACCAAATGGTTGTAATATGTCCCTTGTCTATAGGAACATTCTTGTTCATTCTCTCATTAGAACCTGTGTTGCGTTTTAGTCCTTTAGATAGACTTGTTCACTTATGCGTCTCTCTCCTTTATACGCCTTTTTCTGTTGGTCCCTTGGGCCGGCGCATAAGTGAGAGTTCACTGTACAGGTAGTGGAAGCAAGGAAACATTTGGTTGAATCATGTGACTGAGAAATAAAGGGAAATAGAAAAAATATTTTATAGTACGGCGAGAAGTTAACACATTGTCAACTTAAATTTTGTAATTGTTGAAAATTATTTTTATCCAATCAATTTTTAGGTGGGTTTTTTTTTTTTTTTTTTTTTTTTTTGGCTGAAATATTGCAGAAGTACGCACTAGTCTTAAATAGCTTATTTAATTAAAAAATAGATCAAACAATTCTTTGAATGAAAAGTAAATACAAAATCAACAGTATTGTAAATGTTAGAACTAGCAAAAACAATTACAGACCTTTGCTTCGGGAGAACTGTTTAATACTTTGTGTTATTTACGTACGTGTGTTAAATGTAACGCTATGCTTGTGTACATGCTAATATGTAACACCTCCAATGTTGTAAATATGGAATCTTGCAGAAGCATACAACTGTTGATTTCATACTCTTTATAACTATCACTTAGAAAGGTACAACAGTTGCTAGGAACGATTTTTTTAATTAAAAACATATGAACTTTTGGAGGTAAAGACATTCGAGAAAAAGCCAATTTTCTGCTGCCTTTGCATCAATAAACTCACATCCTTTCGCACAGCACAAGGAGTTCTTATAAAGCAGTGAGTAACCGCCCCTAAGCAAGGGCTAAGGCAAAACCATGCAATATACTGCTTTATACCTCGAGCTCTGCCTAAAAACATTACGAGTTGTACCGTACTAAGTGTGGTCGCTCGCTAGTATTCTAGTTTCACATAAGCTACCAGTTTTTTTTTTTTTTTGGCTCTCTTTGCTTTATAAGAGGCTTTTTGCCTCCAACTCGACTACATCGTATTCCATGCTGATGAGAGCATAATAAGCTCGAAACAGCTGTCCATGGATCAAAATAGCCGAGTTGACGGTATATTGCAAGGAGTTCTTAGTACCCCGATCAACGAGTCTTCAACTTTTTTCACATTTGTGAATTTAGGGCGTTAATAATTTAATATATAAATCACACACACTGTACAAAATGAATGCAGTTTTTACAGTATAATACAACTAATTTTACAGTAGTAAACTGGAGCCTCGGCTGCCAATATTATACTGTTGTTTATACAATATAATACAGATAAATTTTACGACAATAAACTATAAAATTGCTAGTTTTACAGTTTATTACTGTGTATTTAACAGTTTTAAAATGGAACTTCGGTTGCCAGTATTATACTGTAAAAAAAACAGTTCACTTTTTGCAATGCAATATTCACAGTAAAATAACAAAATCATTCAATAAAAATGTTTTTCATCTGAGATAAATAAAATTATTTAACTGCTTATAGTTACCTGAGAAAACATGGCTGGTTGATTGAGCGAAAACTTTTCAAGTGATATTCTAAAGCTATTGTTACGCGCTTTTATACTACTCTCAGATTTTTAAGAAAATTAAACTATTCATTGGAATTTTTTGATATTTTACGGTTTAGTAGTTCGGTATTTGATGAGGTAACACCGCAATCAAACCGGATTAATCTGTCAATAATACTTCATTCCAATAAGAAACATTCCTTAAAAAGAAAAACCTGTCCTGTTGTCTTTCAAACAAGATCAAGTTCAAGTATGTTCAGTTCACATAGTTACAACTTTTGTTAACGTAGCTGAAACTCTCATTTACGGGACTAAAATCCTATAAAGTTATTCTTTTACATACGCTTTTATTAGTTTCACATGTGGGTTTGTTTGTTTGTATGTATGTATGTAACTCTGAATGAAAGATAAAAGAAAGGTTCAGGGCCATTCCACGGTGACTGACGTTACAATTTGAGTACATTTCTCCCTTTTAAATTTAGCTCTGTCTTGGAATTAAATTTTATTACTGGCAAAATTGGTCTAAAATATCTTGATATGGTGCGTTTATGCCCCCACACATAAAGTTAGATATGAGGAACTTTTTTTTGCGGGGAATTAAGCGGAATAAAAAAATGTGACTGACGTTATACAGAAGAGACATAGAAAAAAATTGACTTATGTTTAATTTGAAATCCTCTTCGAACTAAAAACATGAAAACTAAACAGATTTTTTTCCTCTTAAAACAGAGATCTTAAAGTTGATGAAAATACCTTGCTTCATCGAAAAAACTTTAAAACGGAAAGTATGGAAATTATTTTGTACCCGTGACTGGTGTAACTGAGATTTTGTGACTGATGTTACTTCTACAAAATATGGGTGCAACAATAAATTATTTCTGGTTTAAAATAAAATTACAGTACATAAAATCGCTTGATTTGGATTTTCTTCACTAATATTGAAGTTCTCCAAATCTTTAGGGAAAAAATGTTGCAATATCATTATGTAGTGTAGGCTATTATGAAGCATTTGTGGTAATTGCACAGTTAAATATTGTACTGTAATTTGCTACATAAAAAAACATACTGTCGGCCCCGCTTAAACGAATACTGTCGGTTCCAAGAAATATTATTCAATTAAACGGGATATTCGATTAAGCGGGGATCTTTAACATTACGTCTATGGCATCGATTCTGACCAGGAAAGTACTCGACTTAAGTAATAATGAAAAAAGTTAAAAATGGTACCATTCGAAAGAGCAAGCTGAAACATGTTTTTGACCCAAAGATCAAGTGCCCTCGTCCCCTCGTTTTCGAGCTAAGGGGTCTTAAAGTCGGCCGAAAAGTAGCCAAATTTGAAGATTTGGCAAGAAATTGAAGCTACCTCCCGATTCTCCCTACCGCTGCTTGCTTGGCATCCCATCGTTTCCATGTTTGGTCATTTGCAAAGAAAGTAAAAGATGTTTTACGTTAACCCTTTACTTGTATGAGCTAACATAAAGAATGCTGGTCAAGATTATGATGTGGAAAGAGAGTGTTTTATCCAGAGGAGCGAAAACATTACAAAGAAGGTAAAGTTTTTTCTTTTTACGCATGATAACAATACATTTTAAAATTTTAGTTATTTTAAGTTTTTTTTACTGAACTAAGTTATATGTGTTAATTATTATACGTTAAAATATATTGCACGTGTTTCTTAATGAACAATTCAAAATAATTAAATAAATAAGTATGAAGAGCAGCTAATATGAGGTCATGTACAAAAAATGAAATAAATAGTCTTTGAGGTGGAAATTAAATTGTCATGGATTATGATATCAGTTCTTATTTTTAAAAAAAATCGATACAAGAAGTTTCACTATCTGCTCACTCTTAGCAAAAATATTTATTTTTTAAAATTGAAATCGAGAAAAAATAAATAGAACTTTTAAAAAGAAAACGAATAGTAAATGTCAATAGCTGCAAAATTATATCCATGTCGGAAATTACATCAAGGGTAGAGGGAAATAGTTATTTTCATTCTTAAAATATACTAATAGAGTCGACATTCATTGTAAAAACCCCTGCTGTTCAAACAGAATTGGTCACTGTAGCGAAAAGTCTCTGTAACGTAAATGTAAAACATATTGCATGTTAATTTCGTACTGTTTAACAACATTAGTATAACTTTTACTAGTTCTGCTTTATGTTCAACGGGTAGGAAAAAACTAACAAAATTGTAAATCAATACAAGTTTTAGCTTACTTTTCTGAAAAAGTAGAAATTGGTGAAAAAATAATGAAAGAAGGAGTGATGCATTGAAAAAAAAACCGTTCAAAACAATTGAGTCGAAAAAGCACAACTTAATAAAAATAACTAAATACACAGAGAAATTTAAAATAGGAAAGTTGGGTTTTGAGTTGCGGAAACTGTGTACCTGTCAGTCTATCTATTGGTCAGTTCTGCCCCCCCCCCTCCCGCAATAGCTTTTGAGTGCATAGTCTGATTCGACTTTTTTTTTTTTTTTTGATCGGAACATCTCAGCGAGGACAGCACACTCCCAAATTCGACTTTTTGATTTTAATAATATTTCATTCGATATATTTTTCCCTATACTCTCTCATAACTTTTGAGGGAATAAGTCCGATTCAATCAAACATTTTTTTTTTCGAAATATCACAGAGAAAACACCTCATTCCTATTTGATTTTTTTATTTGAACAAATTTTCAGTAAATTTGGACCAGTTCAAAAAAAAAAAAAACTCCCCCCTCCCCCCCCCGAGAAAAAATTTATATTTGCATTTTTTACAATTAAAAAACCTAATATATCACCCCCCCCCCATTCATACTACAGAATAGCACGTACACTTAAAAAAAAAAAAAAAAATCAGGACGCTCCATTGTCGCCTCCTGGGGCCCTTAAACAAGGGACGTGCTTTCATCGCAAATAAGATAAAATTTAATTTTGATGCTGTTTAGACTTTTTTTTTCTCTTTAAAAAGCTCTCTAATTTTCACGACATAGGCTTTATAGTAGCTTTAGCTTAACAGCCGTCTTTCACAAGCTTTGCAGATGACCAAACCAAGGCTACACTAGATAGCGCTTTATACAGGCTTCTTCATTTGATCAAATTCCTTGGGATAAAAACGGACGTCCTTTTCCAGCGACATCTATCGAATTTTATGGTAACTAACATTTCTGCAAATCAAATAATAAAAGACAAAATTAAAAGTTAATTTGTTGGCGACCATTTTACAATTTGGCATTCAATTCTATTTTTGTATATTTTAATGTTATTTAATAGCTCGTTCGATTTGTTGGTTTATTCTGCATTTTAACGGCTTATTTTAATTAGTTAGCGAATTATTTTTCATTTTAATTGATTCTAATTATTTATTAACTATGAAACGACACTGGCACCGCAGAGCGATAAATGGCGATTTTGGAACGATAGTTCCATCAAAACTTTTGATGAGTTTAGATGGTCAAATTAATTTATTTGGCGATTTTTTTACATTTTAATGGAAGTTCTCCGTAAAGCTTTTGAGAATATTTCAATAACCGAGATCTTTGGTAGTATGTACGTTTCAGTTATAGGTACGTTTTTTAACTTGGCGATGTATTTTCTTACCACCTAAGCGAAGATTAAAATTTTAAGTCTGCATCGTCTTCATGGTTGCTTCTTTTCTCTTATTTTGCATTTTAATTTAAATTTCAATGATAATAATGGCTCGATATATTTATTAAACTTATTATGTTACATGCTAATGGAGCTTTTGAAGTTGATTTGGCGAGTTTTTTAATAAGAATTCTCACATTATTTCGCAGCTTTTTTTTCAGTTGGCCCATTATTTTACTTTCAAGTATTAAACGTATGTGTGAAATTAGAAACAAAAAAGGGAAGATTTCGGTGATTGGAAGTCTGGTTATCTTTCCCTATTGGCGTTAAATCTTTGTGGCCAATTTATGAGCGAGGGAAATACTTCTTTCGCAAACATAAACTCTGTACCTCAGAACCAGACTAACGTAAGTCCATTTTCGTCATTTTTCGGTAGAGGGGAAAAACGATTGTCGAATACATCGTTTTTCCCCTCTACTGAAAAATGACGAAAATGGACTTACGTTAGTCTGGCTCTGAGGTACAGAACTAAAGAGCAACAAAATAAAGTAATTATCGCCAAAAATTTGACAACCACACCAGATTCCCAATTATCGAAATATTATCAATGTGTGAAATTTAACATAAAAAGAACATTACCTTTTTCTTTTGTGTAAATGAAAACAAAATTTTACAGTTGGTCGTCGTTAAATTGTAGTTTTGTTTATTTTTTTCGTACTTGCTCTTTAGTACCAAGCGATTATATATGCTCATTTCGTTGTTACTAAAGAAATTAATATGTTTTGTTGTCAATCGTCTTTCCGTTGAACACCAATCGCTTCATTGCAGGGCATTCATTCTGGGACATCAAAAGGAAATGTCCCTACGAATAGATTCGCCATTTATCGCTCTGATGGATCAACGCTATCAAAATGAACATCTGAGCTTTTGCGTAGCAATTAAGATCGTGTGAGCAACAATAATGAAACAAAATAGTAAATAGAACAATATTATTTCATTGCTACATTTTTACTTTCTTCTATATCTAATATATAGAAGAAAGTATTGGTTTCGTGAAAATTTTCGAATGTCGAATTTTGACGGATTTGCACGTTTTGAGGTGCGCTGAGTCCATTTCGACCATTTTTGGAAAATGTCTGTCTGTGTGTCTGTCTGTGTGTCTGTCTGTCTGTGTGTGAGTCTGTATGTGTGTGACCAGTTTTTGTGGCCGCGCTAGAGCAAAAACTACTGCATGAAATCGAACAAAAATTTTTGCACATATGTACCACTATGTGAACTGGTGCACCTGACTTTTTTTAGCGAATTCTTCCAAGGGGGGAGGAGCAATCGCACGTGATCTGCGCGGGGGTGATTGCTATATCTCAGAAAGTAACCGGCGGAATTAAACGAAAATTAGTATATAGGTAGACCCTACTGAGTACAGGTGCTGATTTAATTTGTTTGTCAATATCTCGAAGGGGGGTGGAGCAATCGCACGTGTTCTGCGCGGGGGTGACTGCTATATCTAAGGAAGTAACCGGCGGAATCAAACGAAAATTGGTCCATAGGTATACCCTATTGAGTACAGGTGCTGATTCAATTTGTGTGTCAATATCTCAAAGGGGGGTGGAGCAATCAAAAGTGCTTATTTTGTCATTGCACCTACTGTATCTCGGGAAATATTGCTGCGATTTGAATGAAATTTGGAATAACACTAACCCAATATGGAAACAAGCATCGAATAAATTTTGGCGCCAATCGCCCCAGGGGGAGGGTGGGGTGATTTTTGCGCTTAGTCAACAATGCGAAAAATTAATTCATTAAAAAATCGCTTTCACGCCATTTAATTATCAAAACAGCTGAAAACTTTCAATGATTTGAAATTTTTAACTATTGCCAATTTCTTTTGACTAACAAATAAAATGTTTGCAATTAAATCTAAACAAGGCTTTTGTAATGATTTCCAATGTCGCTCATTGATTCTGCATTTGCAGGGTTATTACGATAATTGGGAAATTGGTGCTGTTTCCAATTATTCGGGCGAGTACGTATTTTATTTTGTAACTGGAATTCATAAGATAGATATAGAAGAAAGTTTCGTGACGGCCACGACAGCTAGTTATTTATCGGCTGCGAATATAAGCGTATATTTTATTAATGCAGAGATGTCAAAATTGAACGCCATTGCTATATGTTGCTAATTCGAAGAAAGTAAACAATGAATGAATGTCGTATGACTGAATCATGAGTTGCGACCAACTTTACCTGAAAAGTGAATTTATTTCCCCTAAAAAGCAGTACTAATAAGGCCTTCGGCATCAATTCACTCTGTACTCCACTTCAGTTAACTATATCAATATTTTTCAACCCTTAAAGATAGGATAAACATCACTTTTTATAGCAGAAACAACATGCTAATAAATGTAAACAAACATTTAGGAGGTCCTTTTTCAGCGCTCTCTAGCGGGCAAATCTTTACCATTGATGTTTTGGGTAATGAAGAAGCCTGTATAAAGCGCTATCTAGTGTAGCCTTGACCAAACATGGGGATCAAGTTTCTCGTTAGACGCTAATAGCGAATTCGCGCCGCAGCTTCCCGATTTAATTATAATCGCTAAAATTGGCAATTTTTCAAAAAAATTCAGCTGACTTTAGGACCTTATATTTCGATAACGGGGGCGCGAGGGCAAAAACGCATGCGTCCAGAAACATGTTTTACAATGCTCTTTCGATTGGTATTCATTAAAAAAAATTCATTATTCCATGATCGCGTACTTTCCTGGTGAGATATTTTATTCCTATAAGCGGGGTATTCGTTTATCCGTTACCCGATTAAGCGGGGATGACAGTACTTATGCTTCAATTCCGCAAATTTGTTTTTTCAATTTTTATTTTTATACATTGTTTCATAAATAATGCATCTTCTTCTAGGAGTATAGCAGATGTTTTGTTAGCATCTTATCTTTAGATTCATCATTATTTCAAGGAGTTTTGGTATTTTCACAGCCTAGTGTGTATCTCCTAAGATCAGATCTGGTCTAAAATTACTTAACCATGTTAACTGTTTTCATTGGCAAGCACTTTGATTTAACTGCCGTACACGGAGAGTTAGGAGTTCTTGTTTTCACAGTTTCAATTTAAAAAGAAAAAAAAAGGTCAGGTCCCAAGTAACAAACTTCGTTTTTTAAAGGTTGTAAAATGGTTATTAACGTTGTTACAACCGATTAAAAACGTTTATAAAACATTTAAACTTTTTTTGTGCTACCTGGGGTGCTGTTTGAAACCGAGCTCTTTTGTTTTCTACCATTTTCTTCTATTTACTTTCCTAATTTATCTTTTTATTTAGCTTGATTCAGAACTTACTTATGAAGCTTGGGTAGGTGATAACTTCAAAAAAAATTCTCTCTCTTTTATCTCTGCTCATTTTATCATACACCTTGTTTTTCATTAACTAATCTTCATATTTTCCGTCATTTTAAATTTCTTTCGCCTCCTGTGTTGCTTTTTTGCAGCAGTTAGTGCCATTTGTGTAGTTTGTTTAAAATATCTTACTGGAAAGAGAAATGTGACTAATGTTACATATTTTAAACTAGTATAGTTTTAAATGTATAAATTCAACTACTGTTAAAATTTAAGTGAAGAATATTCAAGATATCTTCATAAATGAAGAGAATATGACTTGTTATAATCTTGGGTTTAGTTTTGTTTAAGCAAAACAAACTTTTGTACAATTTTGTGACTGACGTTACTTTGATGTGTGACCTAATTTACAAAAATTGTTTACAAAATAATTATAACAGTTTAACGTTTCTTTGTTTCCCTAATCTCTTTATTCATAAACTGAATTTCAATAAAAAATAAGACTGTAGACATACCAGATAATTTCATAAGTAACAGGAAGTTCTGTCAAGAACTAAACGAGCCTACTTTCCCGTACATCGACATCGGCATTCTAGCATCTAATCAATATTCTCTTGAATATCTGAAACTGAAAATTATGTCAAACATACCTTTATAGCACTTAAAGCTGATTTCTAAAAGCAAAATATACCCATCTCATCAGATGAAATGGACACATAAAAAGTAAATAAACAAGTAAATAAAGTTTTGTCGCACCTTTTAAAGAATGTAACTGTTATAGTTCTTCCGTAGAAAAATTTCACAATCTTTTTCAAAAGAAAAAAAAAATAAATAAAATAAAAGTACGAAGAACATCAAAACACATTTTATCAAAGAAAGAAAAAAAACCTCGTTCGTTAATAAAATGTCTCGAATTTTATTTTTAATCCGTTGCCAAATATTAAATATAAATAAAGAATAAAATGCTCTCGTGAATAAAAAATTTTTGTTAACAAAAAAAATCGTCTGGTAAAAAAAAATAATAATAAATTAAACAAAACAAATAAATAAATATACAAAAAATCGTCTGTCCAGTCAGTCATTTTTTTCTGAGCCTGCATTTCCGCCATGTTTGCGGAGTCGGAGTCGGAATCAGAGTCCTCACAGAAGATTTTTCAGAAAAGTACTTAACATACATTTTTTATCAAAACCGTTTGCTTACAAAGTTAGTTTGAAGGAAATCCGCCTTTAAGTTCAGAATCAACATTCAATTTAAATTTCCCAGTAGGCGCTCATGTTAAAAAATTTTATGAACGGTTCATCATTGAACGAAAAATGGTTCAAATTGAAAAGTGAAATATGGGAATGAGTCTCTCCGAGATCTTTCGAACAAAAAAAGTTTATTCAATTCAGACGGTTCACTTAAAAGTTATTAGGTGGAGAAAGGTTGCTTGAACGGTTCAATGTTGAACGAAAAAATGTTCACATTGAAAATTTAAATACGGTAATAAAGTATCCTTGCCGAGATCTTTCGAACAAAGAAAAGTTTGTTTAAATCGGACTGTTCACTCAAAAGTTATTAGGGGTGAGAGCTTGTTTGAACGGTTCAATGTTGAACGAAAAATCGTTCAAATCGAAAATGTAAATACGGGAATGAAGTATCCTTGAAAAGATCTTTCGAACAAAAAAAAGTTTGTTCAAATCGGACTGTTAACTAAAAAGTTAGCATCGCGGGACAGGTTGTTTGAACGGCTCAAAGTTGAACCAAAAATTGTTCAAATCAAAAAATGGAATATAATATGGGAATGAGCTGTACTCGCCGAGATCTTTCCAACAAAAAAAAGTTTGTCCAAATCGGAATGTTCATTCAAAAGTTATTAGGGGGGGGACAGACAGACAGACCGACAGACCGACGGACCGACACACAAATTCCCCATCTCAATACCCAACTTTCAAATTTTTAATATTTCGATATTCATTTCACCTCTTTATTTTTTTAACTTGGCGATATTTTTTGGACTTGGCGATATTTTTTCGATGCATTAAGCTACTTTTAATACTTTTTTCGTCTTTCTTTTATTTTTAACGGGAAAGTAGGCTAAAAAACCAGATGAACTTTCAGTAGCTCTAATACAAGAAAACGTGTGCCCAAGATGGTGTTGTCAAAACTTCCCTATTAAACTTACAAGAAATGAGTTTTTAACCTTTTTAGCTTAATTTTATGAAAATTCATTCTTTTTTACATCATATGGAATAAAAAAAATATTGGTACATTGAAATTTTATTTTTGGTGTGATGTCTCCAGTTTCGTGGAATTGCCCTTCAGGGTTTTAAATTTGCAATTTTAGGATTTTAACGTATGAACTTTCTTGAAGGTACAAACGGGTAGGGTTTAAGAGTCAAGGTCAACTTAGTAGTGTCCGGTAATTGTTGCCGGATGGCAAAAATAATTTTCTATCTTGAGATATTTAACTAGAAATAGATTTCTTGCACCGCCGCTTGAAAGGTTAAAAATTTCATATTCCCAATTTTCATACATCAACGTGTTAACCTTTTGGTTGCAAAACTGAGTAAGGTTCGTTGATTATTGCCGGACATCAAAAAGAATAGTATATCTTATACTGCTTAACTAGCGATAGTTTTCTTACACCGTCCCTTGAAATGTTTAAAGTTTCAAATTTTCAGTTTTTAGATGTTAACGTGTGAACCTTCTGGGGGCTACTAACGAGTAGGATTCCAGAGTTCATTTCTGCTGATAAATATCCATTGATTATTGCCGGACGACAAAAAGAATGGTATATCTTATTATGTTTAACTAGAAATAGTTTTTTTTTTTTTTTTTTTTTTTTTGCACAGTCCCTTGAAAGCTTCAGGGTTTCAAATTTCCAATTTTCGGAATTTAACATGTGAACATTCTGGGGGCTACAAACGGGTAGGGTTTAAAAGTTAAGGTCAACTGATTAATGTCTGGTAATTCTTACTATTTTCGGATTTTAATGTGTGAACGTTCTTAAAACTATAAACGGGTAGAGATTAGGAGTTAAGGTCAACTGAGTAGTATCCAGTGATTCTTGCCGGATGATTAACATAATTTTCCATCTTTAATGCTTAACTAGAAATAGTTTTTTTTACCGTCCCTTGAAAGGTTCAGGGTTTAAATTTCCATATTTCGGAATTTATTTTTTGTGAACCTTTTGGGAGCTACAAACTAGGACTGCGACATCGATGTCGATGTTTTGGAAACATCGATGTTTTTGCTAAAACAGCGATGTTTGTACCATAGATGTTTGAGGGTCGATGTTTTCCCAACATCGATGTTTTGGGTTCGATGTTTTTTTATGTCGATGTTTTATAATCCAGCAAAAAATCTTGATAAAAATTTGCGATATGCAGACGTATTAAGAAGTTTTCATCCTTAATCAAAAGTTTCAGTATTAATCTCATTAGAAAATATTTTCTATGATTATTATCAATGTTTTGCTCTCTATGTTTCTAAAACATTTCTAATTTGCTTTTGCCATTTTTTTTAATTTTTTTTATTT